>OMNV01022114.1:8620-27201 GCA_900303265.1 Brotula barbata | reverse complement strand
CTGAGATTCAATTCAATTCAATTCAATTTTATTTATATAGCGCCAAATCACAACACAAGTTATCTCAAGGCACTTTACAGGTAAAGCAGTTCAATATATAGAGACCCAACATTCCCCATGAGCGAGCACTTGGCGACAGCGGCAAGGAAAAACTCCCCTTTTAAAGGGAAGAAACCTTGAACAGAACCTGGCTCTAGGAGGGCGGCCATCTGCCTTGACCGGTTGGGTTGAGAGAGAAAGTGGAAGAGGGTGGGGAGACACAAAGAGAGAAACAGAGAGCAACTGAAACAATAACAGTAACAAAGATGAATCTGGATATGAGTCCAACTGGAAGTCGTCTTAAACTCCGTGTGGACCTGACGGGTGACAAAGCAGAAACACTCCGGGGACGAAGACGAGTTAGTAATATGCAGTAATGGGACATGACTAAGTATAGATGGAGAAGGAGGAAGCACAGTGCATCCTGGGAAGTCCCCCGGCAGTCTAGGCCTATAGCAGCATAACCAGGGGCTGGTCTAGGGTGATTCTGATCCAGCCCTAACTATAAGATTTATCATATAGGAAAGTCTTAAGCCTAATCTTAAACGTAGAGAGGGTGTCTGCCTCCCGGACTGAAATTGGAAGATGGTTCCACAGGAGAGGAGCCTGATAGTTGAAGGCTCTGCCTCCCATTCTGATTTTGCAGATTCTAGGAACCACAAGTAAGCCAGCATTCTGTGAGCGTAGTGGTCTAGTGGGACTATAAGGTACTAGGAGCTCTTTTAGGTATGATGGTCCCTGAAACAACTTTTACAAATGTGCAAAAACAGAAGAAATCGAGAGCAGCAAATACTGATCCACAGTACTGATGTCAGTTGTTTGTTGGCCACAGTGGCCTGAAACCTGACAAGGCTGTGATTGGTCAACTGCTATCACAAATAGGTTTGTACTACAAAAACACCTGCTGTTATTACTTTCAAAAAATATTCTCATTCTGATTTCTTCATTTCATATATATATATATAAATATATAGTATAGTATATAAAAAGTAGTATTTTATATATATATATACTTTTTATCATTATTTTTCTTGTTTTTCTTAGTGTTTTGTTATCAGCTAATGGATGACTGGATTTTCCTTTGGGATTAATAAAGTATAATATAAACAGGTGACTGTTTTAAGATGAAAATGCACAAAGTCAATGTGATGTCTCACTGAAGAATGGCTGGAAGTCTAAAGAACTCGGCAGTCTTTGGTAGATTCTGGGACAACCTGCTGTCAAACCCACTCAAGTGCAGTGATCAGATTATATATAAAAGTTTTATAAGAGGTAAGTCTGACCTTTAACACAGTGAGGATGTGCGTCATGTTTTAATAAAGAAATCCACTGAGGGTTTATTAATTTGAGTTCGTTGGAGTGGAGATGTTTTTGGGTTGAGTTAGATCACTAATGAAACTAAACTGCAACATCTGAATTCCACGATAGGCGTACTACTTATCAATTTACAAAATGAAAAACACTGAAAAAATCAAAGCGTTTTAATCTTTAAATTTCATTTACAAAATACACAAACTGAAATTCTTCCAAATTCCTCAATTTCAAAAACAAATTGCAGACGATCATATACGGGACAGGTCTGAGTCACTGTTTGACATGTTTCTTGTTTTAGGTGGTAAATGAATCCACTGTGATTATATCCACTGCATACACTGAGTTGTATATACAGTAAATGGTTCCAGGTTCGATTCCCTGCAGTGCACCATCACTTTCAGTTCTCTGCCATCCTGTCGAGGGCAATGAGCGGTGCCAGGATGGAAGTCTTGTTGGTTTCCACAATGTGTCCATTCTGGATGATCTCATCCAGGATGACGTGAACTCGGTCCAGGTTGAACATGATCTGAGGTCACAGAGGTCAAAGAAACACCAAAACCCACAAATAGCCATAAAGAGCTGCTGACAGGTCTGAGATAAGACCTATCCTCATCCAGAGGATTCAAAATGATTTCACACTGAACGTCAGTCACAGTGTGCAGGTGAAGGATCAAAGGGCAGCACTGATATTAGAGTATTAGAGTATGGTTTATGTGAGGTGTTTGATGATAAGCATCAAGCTAACAGCAGCTGAAAGGATACGTCCAGTTCACTCTGTCAGGACACAAACAGACAGATGTTAGACTTACAGCTGGAACTAAACAATGCTCAGCACTCTGAAGGTGTCGGTCAATCTGGACTCACCACTCGGCTGAAGTATTTGTCCAAAACCTCCACAAAGTTATGGACCAGCTCATAGATGGACAGCTCGTTCTGTGACCAGACCACAAACGTTCAAATTAGTACAACAGCTGTGACGACATGTCCTCTTTAAGGTTCTCATTAAAGAACTAAACTGACCTCAGAATCTGTTATTCCGACCACGATGTAGAGCGCCGCATACTGACGGTAAACCAGCTTAAAGTCTTTGTACTCCACAAAGGAACACTGAAACACAGGACAACAGGGGTACACATCTCAACAATGAGGATGGAATATACAAAGGAGGAGAAGAAGAAACATCATCATCTCAGGGCCACAGCTTATTTAGTACTCGTGCACTCAGAGTTGTGACAGACAGACAGACCTGGTCCTTCTTGCGGCTCAGACAGCATCGGACCACGTCAGCCTCTAGGGCCCCCCTCCTGTTCAGTTCCACAGGTTGATAATATCTGGACAGTCGTGTCTGACCTTGACGGTTCACCATCAGCACAAACTTTATCATCCTCCTCCGATCAGCTGCTGCACACAGAGGACCACGGTCACCATGGAAACCATGGCCATTTTACACAGAAACTACAGCATTTATGACAATCAGGCATAATAACATATGAGACCAGAAAGCTACAAATACCTGAAACAGTTCAATGTGACAAAGTTAAAAATGTATTTCTAAATAAAGCCACAGGTTGGAGAATCCCCAGAGTCCTCCTGGTGTCCTATTACAAACACATTTAGTTGATGATATAAGGTGTTGAGATTCTGTATGCCAAGTACTAGTCAGGGATACAAATCAGGAGAGGAGGTGATGACAACCTGAACTAATCCTCCAAACACAGGAACTGAGACACAAGGAAATACTGTGTCAGATTACGATGCATGTTGGGGAAACTCGCATTTTAGTAAGGCGATGACATGACATGATGAGTCCAATCCAGGAAGTGAGGGAAAGTGCAAACACACCTCCCACAGAGTCTCCACAGCAGCACAATCAGTATAAAATCTTATTATTAAATTATACCTACAAAAATACAATATATATTCAAATATGCCTTTCAGTATTTGATAAAAAGGTAAAGAGCAATTTTTTTTGCATAGTTACATTCAACAAATAAATAAACACACACACATACATATATACATGCTCATATGTATCTTGGCTATATATGTATGTATGTGTGTGTTTGTGGTCCCAGACATGGCTCCTTCACTAAAATTAAGTGTGTCTCGTTTGGTTGAAAACGGTCCACACTCCTGCCCCAGATTTGATCAAATCCCTTGACAAAATTGGCTGCATGTTTCTCTAAGTCGCCTCTTAAAAATAAGAAAATGTTGTTATTGCAGGAGAAACAGAGATTTCAGAGTGAAAGACAACATATTGACACACTTGTGCAAACTGATGAGCTTTGTACGAAGACTCAGGCGAGTTTGGATTATTTTCACCCAAATGAGACTCACTAAAAGGTGGTGAAGGAGGCGTGCCTCGGACCTGAAGGAGGCATGTCTGGGGCCTGAAGGAGGTGTGTCTGGGGCCCCGAAGCAGTTTGACTTCGACTAGAAGGACGTGTGACTGAAACCTGAAGGAGGTGGGACTTGGACCTGAAAGACTCGTGTCTGGGACCAGAAGGAGGTGTGACTTAGACCTGATGGAGGTTTGCCTCAGACTTAGAGGAGGCGGGACTGGGACCTGAAGGACTCGTGCCTGGGAGCTGAAGGACGTGTGACTCAGCCCTGATGGAGGTTTGCCTCAGACTTAGAGGAGGTATGACTGGGACCTGAAGTAGGCATGTCCCAGACCTCATAGTGTGCAGTCTTTACTGTTTATCGGCCTCCATCATTAAACATTTACAACACCTAGACATGGATGCTACAGAGATCCAGCACAGTTTTGCATCATGAAGCCGAGGGTGTCCAGTGACAGCTGAATGTGGGCTTGCAAAAACACTCACTGGCGGCGGTCAAATGGTTAACGATTCTCCCAACGCACTGTGGGGATTGTGTGGTGCTGTAAAGACTCTGTGAGGCGTCTGGATAATTCGGGAACTGCTCACTGACTCTCACTCACTTCAAGGACTGGACTCAGACTCATCATGACGTCTAACCTGCACTCAAGTCAAAAAGTCAGAACATTTGGAAACGGAAGTTTTGTTTCACATCAGTGTAAACAGAAAGAGAGCCATTGAATGCACCACAAGTTGCGTTTCCAGTTTCCGTTGATTATGAAAGCAGCAATCAACAGTCCACTGTACGACCATGATTGTAATGCTGCCTGACATGAAGTCCGTGGTTTTTCATCACCTTTCTCCGACATAAATATTGTCTGTACTCACCAGCAGACTGTCATTAGCGTGTTGAAGAAACCATCGATAGGATCCCATCACAGGGGATAAAACTCTAACTTGCTTAACGTTCTCTCTAGTGGCTCTGACGCGTCATTTATTATTTGCACAATCATGCATATATACTTCATATAATATCAGTTAGATTTAAAATAGTGGTAAAACATGTAAAATAACGACGGTAAAGTTAGCAAGATGATATGTTAGCAGGTCGTAAACACATCACGCGCACGCTCAGTCAGGCGGCTGCTTCTTCGCTGTGTACAACGGCTGACAAACTACAAAACCGCGCATTACCGCCACCAAGTGGTAAGGAGTGTAAACGAAATTTTAACTATAGATATTGAAACAAATTAATAAAAGTGCTGCAACCCACACAAAAACCACCCTCAGTCCCATCAGTTGAACTCTATATGGGGTTTTTTTGTATCTCCATTAATACATCATCTCTACTTGCCGAATGACTGTGTTTTAAGCTCTTTAATGATGAGCTTGAATCTGAACATAGAATTATACACTAAGGGGCTAATTTCTTCAACCCACTGTAATTCCATTAAAATTACAATCAATGCCCCTGTGTAAACTGATAGATTGTTTTGTTTTGTATTTGATGAGTCAGTGCATGACATTTTGTTCCTTCAGGCGTCGGTTAGTGTTCCGGCACACCATGCAGCTGTCTTTAATACATCAACTGATCACTGTAAATTATTATGTACATTAAAGTTTGCCTGAGCTCTCATTACAAACTGTGAGGGGATAAAATGTGACATGGGTTGTAGAAATTGACACTAATGACTGGATTGTGCCAAGTATATATTTCAGTAATGACACACTCATATTCTTCTCGATCATCTTTAACAAAGATAATGCATGCATAGAAAATAAGGACATTCTCCACAAAAACAAGACATTGTTTTTCAAGAACTAGCAAGTTCCTGTCCTTAACTGAAGGCCTTGGTCATTTTGACTTTTTCCAATTTCAGCTGGAGTGAAAATGCTGCAAAGAAATTTAACTTTTTTGTCTTCTCTTAATTTACTTTTTTCTCTTAATACCCTTAAATCTGAACACATTGCTCCAATCCTATCATCCTTACATTGGTTTCCTATCCATACCAGGGCAGATTTTACCATCCTACACCATATATTTATGATCTTGTGTGGCCTGGCTCTTTTTATATTACCGCCCATATATTCCCTCAGGCTTGTTTGTTATCACAAAAAGATGACACAAAATCCTTCAGAAGTAGGAGCTGTGGCTAGTGGGCTCCCTCTCTTAGGAACAAAGTGCATCTGTTAAAGAGGCTGACACTCTAGTAATCTTTAAATCTTTGATTTTAACTGTACTTCGATTGTGCCTAATTGCGTGTTCATACAGGAGGGAAACATTTCTTAATATAATTTTGTTGTATCTATTTAAGCTTGCTCGAACACTTCATCAAAAATCCACAGTTCAAATAATATTATTGAGAAAGGGAGAGAGACGTAACATAGAATGATTGATGTGAAATAAAGAGGTGAGTAATACACTGAATACACCATTTTCTAAAGCCAAATGAAATGATGCAAAAAGAAAGACTTAAATCTCAGCATCAGTTAAAGATCAGATCTGCTTTGTGATGACATCAGAACTCACCGATAGGTTTAAGAGTATGAATTATTTAATAGTGTGGGAAAATGGGAGGCTGCCGGGATGTTGGAAGAAGCCGTGGTTGTACGAGTCAATAAACAAGGGAAGGATTGTTCCAATCCAAGGAATTATAGGCCAACTGCTGTAACATCTAATGTATGTAAACTGATGGAGAAAATGATAAAGAAAGGATTAACTTTCTGTATGGAAACTAAAGGTCATATTATGAAACAGTGTGGATTTAGAAGAAGGGGCTACAGTGAGTCCAGCATTATGTTTACAACATGAAATAAGACAAACCCAGATTAACAAAGAAAGTGTAGGAGTGGTGTTTTTTAATGATGTAGAGGGAGGGAGGACTAATTAAAGTAGGCAAGGGAAAGATGCTATAGGATCATAGGTTTCTTATTTGGGAGATGAAGCCAAGAAAAATTGGTCAAACTTTCCTGAGGAGAATGGTGCTCCTTAGGGAGGCATCATCAGCCCATTATTATTTTCTATTATACTCAATGGTCTACTTGTATGTGGAGGAACTGGGTGGAGTTTTCACTTTTTGATGATGATAGACCTTTTCCGAAAGGAGGTCAGAGCATGGATTTTAATTTATGGAACTTATAAATTATAAAAATGAAGTTTTCAATTGTCATTTGATAAGTTTTTTTTTACAAGAAAATAAGTAATAATATAGAATTTAAAATACATCATCAAGGCTTGGAGAGAGTGTCTAATTTGAATTTTTTTGAGGGTCATTAGAAGTCACAAAAAAGGAAAATGTGGACAACAATATACATTACAGCAAGGCAGAGATGTAAAGTGTAATTAAACAAAGGCTGAGGAAAAGCAATGGGAGGAAGAAAGGACTGGACAATGGTTTCATCACATTCAAAGACCTGTGGGGAAAATTACATTTGCAGAAAAGCAACAGGAAGGAGGAAACAATCATTTCTAGACAGAGATTTGGACACATGGGTCTGAACAGTTCACTGTTTAGAAGAGGAAAAATGACCAATCATTCAACAGGGACCCTAACACTGTCTTCAAGTCAGATGACAAGACCCAGTACAGTATTGCCAGAGCTGAACTGAGGAGAGGAATCAAAGGCGACCAAGAGTCCTACAAAAGGAAAATAGAGGACCACATCCACAGTGGGTGTGACAGCAAATTAAACACATCACAAAATACAATTTCAAAGGCAGCAACACTACATCTACCAGTACCAATGCCTCGCTGGCAGAGGAATTGAACAGTGTCTTTGCCCATTTCGAGGAAAATAGACCCTCACCAACACCCAGCACCCAGCACTCACACTCTCACTCTGCAGGAACACCAAGTAAGACCTGTGCTCCGATCAGTGAACCTGAGGAAAGCTGCTGGTTCTAACATGGGCCCCACAAGGCTGCGTGCTGTGTCCATTACTCTATGCACTCTATACCCATAACTCCACCCCAACCCACACCCCCAAGACTATCATTAAATTCACTGATGACACCACTGTAGTCTGACTCATCTCCAGAGATGACAAGTCAGCCCACAGAGATGAAGTCCATCAACTGACAGTGTTCTGTTCCACAAACGACCTGGTGCTGAACATCACAAAAATGAAGGAAGTCATCATAGACTTCAGAACACATAGAGCAGACCCTGCCCCGCTCATCTTCAAGTGAAGAAGGCACAGCAGCGATTACACTTCCTCAGAGTACTCAGGAAAAACAAACTGGGAGGGAAGCTGCTGCTGGCCTTCTACCACTCCTCCATCCTGAGCATATTGGCGAGAGAGCTTTTCAGGGGGTCATAAACTTAGCCCAAAAGATTATTGGCCGCCCCACATCTCCAGCTCCCACTGCCTCCGTAGAGCCAACAACAGCCTGAAGGACTCCTCCCACACCACCTGTAGTGCAATACCATAAATACCATATTTGTTTATTTAAATGAAATAGCTAAGTCAAGAGTCACCTACATCCTGTATACACATTTCACTGTGTTTTTTAAAATAATACATGTGTCATCAACCTAGTAGCAATTCTAGTTTCGTTGTATCCCCGAAAATGAAATTAAAGCTTTTCTAATTTCTGATTTGAAATTGTATGTAGGACGTCAATCTACACTTCCTACCAGTTGGTGGCGGTAATGAACTAATTCATTGTTTGCCAACCGCCATAAAACGTTAGAAGAAGAAGGAGGAGAAGTCGCAGTAATGGATAATGGCTGCCGGTTAGGCCCATACATCGACGTCGCGACCGCACATAGCCCCACTCAACGCAGTGCTTCGGGGTCAGCCAGCATCTCAACCCGCGGAGGAGCCAGCGCACGACACACGGAGCGGGGACACTGTCCCGACGCTGAAGACGGGGATCTTCCAGGGGTTTGTTGTTGTCTGGGACTTTCCTTCCACTTTTGAAAAAAACAAAACATGGATGAGCTCAACGGCGGAGGAGGGACCGGAGCCCCACGGCAGCCTCCGCCGCCGCAGCAGCACGGCGGCAACAGCAGCGCTAATCCGCCGATAGGAGCATTGATGGGGCCGCAGCAGCCAGAAGAGCTGCCTCGACCGCAGCAGCAGTACACCATCCCCGGCATCCTGCACTACATTCAGCACGAGTGGGCTCGGTTCGAGATGGAGAGGGCTCACTGGGAGGTGGAGAGGGCCGAGCTCCAGGTTAGCACGATGCTAAGCAGGCTAATGTTAACGAACAACAACAACAACCAGCGACAGCTTCGACTTTAACTGTACACAAAGACAACTATTTTAACGAGTCATGAAATATTAGCGATTGATATTTATCAGTTTGACGGCGGCCACTTTTTATTTAAGAACTGCCATTTGTTTTCATGTACTTCAAACTATGTTTATAACCTAGCTGACCAAGTACCTAACGTTACAAATAACGGAATGCCCTGGGTTACCGTTAGCCACAGAGCCGCTACCTTAACAGCGCTGTCAAAAGGCGACCCAGCGGTTAACGGGGCCGATGTTTGTCCCCTTAGATTGTGGGATAAACTCGTCATTTGCAGTGTGTATACTGGTAATTACTACTTTTAACATGGACACAGAGTCTTTGGTTAGCGAAGAAGTGAATCCTGCTGACTCTGTTGGAGCACTGCAGCCATTTTAGTTTGTCATGCTAGCCTTACCTTAGCCCCTGTTATGTTGTCTCTACTGCTAAGCTTCACTGAGAATTGGTCTTAATTTGAGGAACGTCCCACGACACGCACAGTTGCATATGGGAGATGCGCATTATAACCAGTCAATTATCGGTCAGGTCCAGGATGTTTGTGCCTTTGCTACCTTGCCTCAAGGCATGAAAGTATTGATAATGAGTAATGGTCAAATCGCCCATAGCCATCGGATCGGAACCCAAACCAGAGCAGTACCATTGTCTTTCTCAAACTCAAAAGCTATTCCTTATGATACTCAAGTAGCAAGCAAGTCCAGAATCTGCCTTAAAAGGCTAAGTGGTTTATTGTTTTTATGTAGTAATGTCATCTATTCATAGAAATAACATTCATTTGTTTTACTCAGGGACGGTTGCACACTACAAAAGATATCAGCTATTTTTTAGTCACATGAGAAAATAATTTGCAGAGTTGTTTTGGCAGATGAACGTTGCTGCTAAACTGCCAGATTCATTTGTCAACAGTTGAAAATGTTTTGATGGAGCACAGTAGAACGCATTCATCACACTTGGCTTTTAGAAAGTCCTTGGCTGCGTGTCTGGACTCTTATTTTATCATTTCTCTTTCCTCCGTCCTTGCGTGGCCTGAAAATCAATCCTGTGCATCAACTTTAAGTGCGTCCCATGTCATTTATTTCAGGTGGAAGACCAAGCCAGTGAAAATTCGTTTCTGGTTAGATCTGCTACAGCTGAGCTGAACTGAGACCATTAGAACAAAACAGGTTTGATCCAGGTGTGATCAGACTAACAATGGAACTCAGTAACTCAGTAACTCAGCAGTAAAACTACTTCCATTCTATAGTGCAGATCTGAATGATTTTGATGCAATCTGAAATTATGACAGATCATTCTGGGACATTTTTTGATATATTGCACAAGATATCGACTGTTTAATGTAATATGACAGCTGCTTCCGCATAACGGAGGCGCGTGAAATGAAATAGCTGTGAACATTATAATGAATGACTGAGAGAAAGATGCCATGTGAATAGTTTGATTTAATTTAATGTTCAAATCATTACATTATCAGAATGATGATAATCATGAACGGGCGTTGACAATTTTATTGTCATATGGTAGATAAAACTGACAACACAGAGCAACAACAGCCAAACTGACGGCTGATCCAGCTCTGCTGTTATCAGTGAGCAACATCGCGTCAGATGATGATCAAGGAACTAGGATGTCTTATTTCTCTAATATTGTTCTCATTTGGTTCCTCTGTCCTCGTGTCCTTTCCATGTATCTTTAGTGGGTGAGACTAAAGGGCATTTCACATAGTGAGTGGTTTGCGATACTGCGTACAGCGCACACTGTGGAGGTCTGTGCAAAAGGTAGGAGGAGTTTACAATTCTGGACCGGCATTTGGTTTTGACCAGTGAGGAAGATGTATCTGTCCCATGCTGGAAAGCAAACGCTCGCATCCCTGTTAGTAATATAAAGAAACCAAGCAGCGTGAGAGGCTGTGGTTGCATGAGACTCTTAGGTTGAGAGAGCAGTTTGGTAAATCAGACCAGTGAAGGAGCTCCATTTTCACAGCTACCAGCTCTGGGTCTACATTCAGCTCAGTCTGACAACCTGCCCCTCCAAATGAAGGGAGAAAAGGTGATATGTTTTCTGTAATGAAATATTTGGTAACATCACTGGGGTGCCAATCATAAACTAAATTTATCAAGTCAATTTGACGTTATGTAATTAATTCACACTCAGAAGGGTCATTACTTATGGAATGGTTATTCCCAGGCACCTCATACATTAAATGGTACATGACCAAATTTGCTGGATTGCTCTTACATTAAAGTTTATTTCAGGAATTAACATTCCATTAGTCAAATCTAAACGTATTTGTTTATGTCTGATCTTATTTCGCTTTTTCAACAGGAATTCTTAATGCATTAGTTTATGCATTAAATTAGTAAACTGTGTTATTGTAACCAAATATTCCTTATGCTATACCTCTTTATCTCATCATATCATTTATGTTGCCAGCCTATGTTGCTGAAACATGCCTGATATGCCTTCTTGGTTGGAAACGTGTTTCCTTGAGAGGGTTTTCCGAGGCCTCGATACAAGTGTGAACTTGTAGCGCAAAGTTCTGGAATCTCAGAAACGCATAATATCAGTTTTTCCTCCATCTTGTGTCATCTTGTCAGCCTGGCTGTCTCATTTCCATTGGCCATGTTGATCTACATCACAATGCGCAGCGCCCAAAGTTGTGCGCGCCGTGATGAAGTTCAGCGCAGAGCTCTTCTGTGCAAGCCACATTGCTCGGTGCAGCGCAAAACCGCTGTTGCGGGGCGCAAGCCACTGGGGTGAATGGGTTTCAGAGCCCGCCACTGACACGTCCTATGTGAAAGAGTCTAAAGATGCAAGGAAGGAAGATGAAAGGGTGAGAAACAAGGACGCAGTCAAGGGTTCTGAGATTCAGACCCGGTCTGTTTATCTGGAATCATGCAGCACTTGTTGTGATTTTATTTTTTACATTATATTCAAAAGTAGTTCCCGAATGTTGAGCTCCCGCTCCCTTCTAGATTCGTCCTGGTGGTTCAGGGATTGATCTTGCAAATCGTCTGTCTGAAGTCCACTTACCAGTTAAAACCACAGCAGCTGCACCTTAGAGATATGTCACCGCTCTGAGATGTCAGCGGTGTCAGCCATGGCAGTGAACCTTTAGACTGGATCATATGTTTGATTATGGCTCCCTGTTAAATCAGTACACCTTTCCACGTGAGAAGATGAAGAGCTGGAGAGAAAGAAGATGAGGGGAAGTGCTGAAATGTGTGACAGTTCATGGCTTTATCATAACACACCCTGCAGCTGGCAGCCTGAAGTGGAAGCTGACGTGTGTGTGTGTGTGTGTTCGTTCTGACTTGCTGCAGTGTGACACTGGATGCTTTCAGCATGACTCTCCGATTAGACTTGAGTGAACAAACAGCCGCTCCGATGTTTCTCTGTGTGTTGTTTTACTGTGGGATAAACGTCTACATGATAGTGTATCATGTTGTCTTAATCCTTACCATCTCTCATTTCAAAATTAAAGACTAATTTCTAAAGCATTTTGATACATAAATCAACAAAGCCCAACATTTTCTACAATAAATTACTGAGATGGGTTTACAGGTTTA
Organism: Brotula barbata; assembly: GCA_900303265.1. Lineage (NCBI taxonomy): Eukaryota > Metazoa > Chordata > Actinopteri > Ophidiiformes > Ophidiidae > Brotula > Brotula barbata. The sequence continues at coordinate 14,705 of OMNV01022114.1, read as the reverse complement.
GGTGTGAAGCATGCTATTGAATGTGGTTTAACATCACTGTAAGGCCAAAGTGCATTGAAGCGAGGGCTCCATTCTCTATACTCCCAAAAGGGACTGGGCCTGCCTTTTATTTCCTTAATTTTCCCTTCATTTTATGATCGACCAGTATATGGAGCGTCGTCACTGTCAGAGGTGATAACTTGATGTGACCTACGTGATGACGTTAAAGTTTTCATCGTTCTAGTAGCGCTGGACTGTTCTGCTGTGTGTTACTTTGTTCTCAAAACACACAAGAGATAGAGCAACATAAGAAGAAAGCTACAAAACAAAATCAGACATGTCTGCTCTTCATGTGTGTGAAACCACCTAGATGTTTCCACTCGTTTGTTCTTTCACTGAAGAAGACTGCAGAAATGACCCCAGCTTAGCGCTGGGTCAGGTCCCATTTTAGCATTAGCAACCAGGCAGCCGGGCTGCGCTAATTTCTGTAGACCCTATTTTATCGCACGCATTAGACTCCTGAGTGGACACTTTGGGGGCTTATCAGTATTGCAACGTAAGACATTAAGGTGTCAGTCTGCTATGTGTCGGCTAGTTATAGAGTCAGGAATACTTTAGAATAATTGAATAAGTGTGGATAGTTGGTGATCAGAGAACACCCATTTTCCCAGGTTTTAGATTTTGAGTGAGCCCATGAAGACTCCAGTCTACAGTGTAGAGTCAGTGTAGTGCCAACTAGAATTAATGTTGGTTATTTTGTTGTTGTGATAACTTGAAATATATTCTAAAGCTGTGATAAAATGGTTGCCTCGGAATGCTTCCTGCGTTGTGTTGTCAGTTTGGGTCTTTTTTGGTGTGTTCAGGTTGAATGTCCTTTGGATCAGGTCAAATTATCCCGGGGTCCCATTCAGGTCTTGTCCAGCTGTCCTTAGGTTGCTTTCGTGTACTCATGCTGGAGTAGGTTTTCCACAGCTCTGTTTCGGTTTCTACAGCTATAGTAAATTCCTCTAATCCGTCTGTATTTTGTTCTTGTCTACCAGGTGGTGGCACTCTGGGTGGAACTCAGGTTTCCTCCCTGGACTGTATGTTAAGTGAGCACCGCTGTAAATGTAACGCACCACTGTAAATGTAACCTGATATATTTAGTTGGGGCTGACTTCTTCTCTGCTACTGCTCGCCCTTTGTGGATGGTTGAGGGTTTGATGTTTGCTGAGCAAACACATTGAAACCTGCCTGCTTTCTTCAGGTCGTACGTGTATGAAATTGACCAATATTTGGCCTTTGTACAGCCTTATAGTTTTTGTCTGTTTGTTTAGTTTTTGAAACAGGGCAGGACTGTAAATGGGAGCTGTTTTGTGAGTTGGATCGGAAGGCTGTAATTAGGCAGCTCGGCCAACTGGGCCCTGCTCTGACAGCCTCGTCCCAGCTGGACACTATAAGTAGGCCGTCCTGAAATAACTTCTACACACACAAACAGGCTTGACGTGTGTGACAGGGGGTTGTAACAGGGTTCAACCCAGTGTCACTCATAAGTACAGAAGGAAATGAAATGTTACGTGATTGAATTTGGATGTTGGTTAGATCAAAGATACATTGCACTTCGGACGTTCCTTTTGGAATGTAAATAGAGACAAAACCAGAAGGATCCGTCAGGAAGATCATATTTCACCTCTGTTGTGAAGAGTGTATGTGTACGTGAGAATGTGTTGGCTAATGATGAGGAATGCCCCTGATGACTCCCTCCCCCCACCTGGCCTAGCCTGGTCTGTCAGCCTGCGACCTCGCATCTTGTTCACACACACACGGCGTCCTCCTCATCCTTCACGCGGTCTCACCCTCGTTGCCTTAGAAGTCTTCGATTCAGGCTCATCAGGTGATTTGGCAGAAAGTTCATCTCTGAATCTCAGAACCATGTCTGTCTCTCTGCTGTACCTATCATATTAAAGCAGAAAATGCCCAAAAACAAAAACAGCTTTACAAACAGAACTTTCTGGTATGTTAAAAAACTCCTCAAAACTTGATCCACGAGAGAGCCTGAAAGAAGGAAAAAAAAGCTTAATGTTCCTCAGCACTTCAACGGTCTGATGGCCATATCGCACAGACAAGAAGATGTAACCTGTGGCTCTGCACCATTCAATGCTATGGCTATAATTTCCTCTAAAATCATGCTCTTTTAAAATGTATTGAATAACGTGCAAACTGAGATACACGGCTTTCATTGAACTTAACTGAGCTCTCTGTGGGGGCGGGGTCTCATTGATGGAATTCCTGTGTGTGAATGGATGTGGTTAGGATATTTTGATGATTATTCTTTATTGAATAACTCCAGTTCTTTCTAAGGGGGCCCTTGTACAGACTACAGTGTGCAGGAAGTTATTTTATTTCACTACAGTAGATGTTCAAGTCCTGGTCCTCCTCAAGTTGTGTAGTTTCAGTAGTAATGTAAAAACATAGCTTTTGTGTAGGCGCGTGAAGCTGCTATAAGCTGAGCTCTTTTCATCATCACTTACATCATATTCTTAACCATGAGCTGTAATATTGTGCTTTTTCCGCATGAATTTGTTGTTTCCTCCTTCGTCTTCTTCAGTTTCACCCTAACTGTTGACTGTTTCCTCTTGAATGTCTATTCTGGCTGGTTGGGCAGCCCTGGACGGGGACAGGCCTTTTGGCACACGCAAAGCATTTGATATTTTAGTCCTGGATTGGTGTAGGCCTAGAGGTGAAATCTATACCTCATACACATTACACAACTCTTCCAAGTTGTGAGGTCACTCTGCAATTCACAGTAATGACAGTGTTGTCTTTGCATACCAGTGTCTTGAAGTCATGAGGTTTTCACTCTTCATGACTGATGAGCAACACATGGACACCCACTAGAGGATCTCTATCCAGGAGAAACCCTCCATGAGACTGTCACGTCTCAGAACTACACTTTCTCCTACAGCAATCTGCACAGAAAGTGGCAGTGTGACGGAGGAATCCATGTGACTGTGGACCTCATTGGACCTCATTCAGCAATTTTACATATTTTCTTTTTGTGATTGTGCACACCAGAAGGCATTCAAATAAAATACAAAAAGTCACGTCTGGTTCATGAAAGGTGCTTACAACAGCCAGTCTGTACTCTGAATCCCACCTGATCTTAAACTGAGAAAGCATTCCAGTCAGCTGCTGCCGCACATTTTAGGGTGGTGTGTGGAACATCCACTTAAAGTAAAGTAAAGTAAAGCCCTCTTTCTGAAGTTGGGTTAAAGAAAAGTATTACCAGCGTTGGTATTAGGAGAATAAACAAACATACATGCAGACAGTCTGGTAAAATGTACATGTGATGAGGTAAAAAAAGAGGCTTGACCTCCTTCATATGTAATGTGGATAGGCTTCTATCTAGTAAAATGTTTTGCATTCTACAAAATGGAGTCTCTGGTTCCATTGTTCAGTTATGCTACGGTGTTCCTTTCTCAAAATGATGACAGAAAATGATTTGCACTTGTGCTTCTAGTCTTCATTTTTATTTGGCCTGTGTCTAAAAATGGTCACCAAATGCGGCCTAACGGTAGCATTCTGAAGCTCTGTTCTAATTTCAGACAGTGCCCCCATCGGCATTCTTAATGAACTCACACACTTGTCTGCCCTCAGATGGTGCGTCAGTACATCTCTAGTCAGAGCCATGGCTTTAATAACCTGTTTCCCGTACAAATGGACATCTAAATGGAGCATCTATCATTTCATCAATCACTTAGACCTCAACGTAACAAATTAAGTCATAGGAATTAACCCTCAAAGATCTTCTGCCACAATAAATGACATCAGTAAAATCAATTCTCTCTTATTAAACTCCCCACAATAACACAAGTAGCAAAAAAGTCAATAAAGGGGACTCCTAATGACACCCAAAGTCCCTACTACATGTCTGTTGCTTCCAGGTGGTGGTGGTATGTTCCACTTACTCACCTCTTCCTCATATGAACTAAGTACCACCCGCAAATTACAACAGTTCAGCGCTGTAGCTAAAAATCCTGTAAATGTACCGTGTGTATCAATAATATCTCCGTTTCATGTAGCTGGTAGTAGTCTGTGGCTGACAGTGACATCACAGTTCCAGCACGTGTGGATATATCACACATTCTGACTTCTTCTGTCGTCAAGCAGCTGTGGCTGTTTCACACACACACAAAATCACTGAACCAGACAAGTGTTATGGTCGGTTATATAATCCACTACACAGATATCTATCCATCTACCTCCATCTATCTTTATCTCTTCAGCTCTGTAGGGGGACGTCCCCCCCTGTCGTCATGGTGAACTGCAGTAGGGGAAGTTGACCCCCAGTTTGCCTCCTGCTCACCCAAATCAAATAGAAATCGCACCGTGGTCACATTTGATCTGAATATGTAATGTCTGTCAGTGCCATGGTGCCTGCAGCGTACGGCTGTAATAACAGTAATTGTATGGCTGCCCCGTGATCGCTGGTGAAGAAGGCTCACATTTTGCCTGAGTAGATTGTAGCTTCATTGTTCAGTGTAACCACTAAAATGTGGGCGTGTTAGCCATGCGGTTAGTTTTACGACTAACCACAGATAAACGGTGGTTGGTTGTCCTTTCACTGATGTCGTGGTCTTATCAAATCTCTGCTGACATGGGACAGACGGTCATTGAGACATTTTCACGTCTTTCATTAATATATACAACCACAATGCAGGCTGAACTGGTACCACTGTTCACTACAGTTAAATAATCCAGCCATCTCAGTTGGACTCTATCCTGAACGCAGGTGATGGAATGATTTACAGCATTAAAAGTCTATATACAGTACGTTTTAAGTACTTTGTTGGCATTGAACGGTTGACCCTGACGCAACCCAGAGCTACGTCGGACATTTTGTATCCAGGATGAGAACCCGCTGCTGCTGTAAATGCAGGAATGTATCTGTAGGAACAAAAGCACAGCTGATGTGGTGGTGGACGGTGTCGAGCTGTTGGTCGGCATATGTTGAACCGCACGTTTTCTAACGTGTTGTCAGGTCGTTATTAAAGCCCAAGGTAGCTTTTTGCAAAGCTTTTCCTTTTGGCAGCATCACAGATGTGTCTTAAGTCTTAATGATGCTTGTTGTCTTTAGGGGACTGCTTACTTAACATGTCAGAACGTGTGTGTGTGTGTGGGTGTGTGTGTGTGTGAATGCAAACGAAAAACGCAATACACAGGAAAGGTCCGGCAGTGAGAATAAACCAAATTCCACAATGTTAGGCTTTTAAGTACCCAACAAACGTACAGCAAACTCTGTCTTTGGATCACAGAGAGTGTGGCGGAGTTTATGACTGACTGCTCGAAGGTAAAGAATCAACCCCCCTTTTCTCTCTCTCTGTCTCCAGGCAAGGATAGCGTTCCTGCAGGGGGAGAGGAAAGGTCAGGAGAATCTCAAGAACGACCTGGTTAGAAGAATAAAAATGTTAGAGTACGCATTAAAACAAGAAAGGTAAGACAACGTGTCAGACCAATGACAAATATTCACTCTGCTTGATTTCTGTTAACCCATCACTGCATTTACACTGCAGGTGCTCTGTTTAATTCCATACAGATTCTTTCCTGTTTTAGTAAATACTTTATAGTTCACAACAGATCAATTTCAAAATCATCAGCTCATTCATTGATTTCCTGTCGTGTAAAATTTTTAGTCCAATGCTGAAAAATATTCCAACAACAAAGTAATGTAATGCTTTGTCACCATAATTTGTTGACAGTGGGCTGAAAAATGTAAAGATATAATTTATTCAAAGTAAACTGCACATTTGTCTTCATATATTCTTCTTTTCCCTCCTCAGAGCAAAATATCACAAGTTGAAATATGGAACAGAGCTAAACCAAGGCGACGTGAAGATGCCGAGCTTTGAAGCAGGTACATCATCCACATCGACATGGTTACACACAGACACACACACACACACACACGCACAATAACACAACAAAGTCTAGTGCTCCAATAGATGTTGAAAATAAAAATGAATGAATGAACAATTATTTTTGTCCTCCAACTGTTGTTTGAATATTTTCAACCAAAATGAAGCATTTGATCCATATGAGCGCCGTAGCCAGAGAGGCGGGCGCAGTC
>OMNV01022084.1:18962-34983 GCA_900303265.1 Brotula barbata | reverse complement strand
ACAGATTTGCCAGAAAATCGACCTGAAGTGAGTGTAAAAGCTCCGTTTGCAATATTTGAGGTTTTATTTTTCCTGTTATACAGTGCAACAATCAACAATACCGAGTTAAAGTGCGTACCACCAATACCAGTGTTCCCTTTGCTGCATGTCATCCTCTCTCTCTGCCCTGCACTTCCTGTTTGTCTCTTTACTGTACCCATCATAATAAAGCAGCAAAAACAAAAAAAAAACCCGAAAATGATATGGATACCATGAAAATCCATAAAATACAAGGGTTTCAAGTGACAGAAGAAGTAAAGAAGAAAAAAGTTAAATGAAACAGAAAAAGGAATGAGGAAATGTGGAAAGATAATATCAGTACTATTTATATTCACATAATGTAATCAATAGGGCCCTGATTTGAGGTCAACTGAAGAGGGAAAGGTAAGACAGGAGAGGAAGAGAGAATAAATCCATGAAAGGCTCCCTAAGTAGTACTAGTACTAGTACACGAACTACAGTACTTGAATAAATACGCTTGACTAATCTGGCCCTCAGTCTTTTAATCCCACCTCTACATCATGATTACCGTAATAAGTGCATGACTGTGGTGAGCACCGCAGGGTGACTGTGTGCAGAACGGATGGTGTTTTATACTGGGACCCAAGGCTCGCATGGTGATTGGGTTCAATTTTCTGGTTACGCATTTTACATTTCTCCTAATTATGCATCAGTTCATCGTAGTTCAAATTGGATTTTTAATACAGTTCATTGTTAATTTAAGCAGTTTTCCAACCTGGCTTCGGTCTCGGTCGGTGAATGCCGCCTCGCAATAGTTTTATTTTTTTATTTCAAATGTCTGGGAAAAGAGAATCGAAAGACGATATGGAACGACAGCGCACTCCTTCTCATTAGTATGAGGTAAAAAAAGGTAGGAAGCCTCTCCAGTTCACAGAATCCTCAGCAGGCCAGGGCAGTGGATATAAAGATCAATGTAATGAGGAATAGGAAGGTATCTGCACACATGAATTAAAACTCCCGTGCGAAAAAGGCTTTATTGGCGATCGGTTCAACCAATCAGATGGTCGGTGGGCAATCTGCTCCGTCCAAACGTGGTCAATAAAACCTGTTTAACAGGGGAGCTTTAACTCCGATGAGCAGATCGCTTTTATTTTCTCATATGTGAAACCTTCGATCTGTGCACAATGAAAGGAAAATAACAGAGAAACACCACGCATTCACTGCCAGTAATGATCTGGATTTGGCATTTTACCAAGTTTTCATAACCTATATTTCATTACATAATGAGCGGTAACAAATGGCTTTTATTCTGAAGGGCAGAGTACAACAGTTGTTAGCTGATTACGTTCCATTTGTGCAGATGAGTCAGAACCTTTCAAATGTCATTCAAGTCTTTGCTCCCTGTGTTTAACTTGTTGTTGTTTGTAACATTTTCATTTGTTACACATTTATAACAAGTGAAATGACTGCCAAAAGGATAACTAAGAAAAAAGGACAAACTCCTTAAATGAAATTAATTAATTTATGAATGAATTTATACATGCATGATTATTATTATTATTATTATTATTATTATTATTATTATTATTAATCATCATCATCAAAAGGCACGTTTTGTCTTAATCTGGTTATGAAAAGAGTAAGGGTTGTTCAGGATATAAGGCGGGCTAAGGGGCTCTGTCCTGGTGGATGTGTCTCAGACCCCTCAGCTGTGTCTTGTCCCTCTAAAAAAAGACTGTTACCATCTTCTTCTCGCCATGTTTTCGCTCTTCTGCTTTCATCTGACAACAGCAACATGTTTTGCAGACCAAAAGACGGACCGAAGGACTTTCACTGGTGGGACCGATTTAAGCTCAGAGGTTTCACTGCTGAAAGTAACAAGACCATCAGGGACAGAGGGAGTCCCCTGTGGACGGGGGACCGGCCCTCGGCACGAGTAATGAAGTCATGGAGGACCACTTGCATCGAACCAGAGACACCAGTAAACAATGGGACACATTTACGAGGGAGGGCAAGCGAGGCGGGGTCAGAGGCCGCTTAACCCCTCCACCGCTTCACTAATGTTGACTGTGTGTGATGGCGGTCATTACTTGGCAGCAAACGCAGGGTTGAAAGGTCGTGCTCACGTGTGGATAAGTGGAATGTGGATTGAATGTGAATGTGCATTCAGCAGCATAGATTAGCACGCTTACAAGCCAATTATATAGATTTTCTATGAACGACACAACAGATTTTTTGGTTCCCGGTGGTGCAATATGACCTTATAATAAACAGTGGGTGATTATAATAAACAGTGGGTGATTATAATAAACAGTGGGTAATAACAATAAACAGAGGGTGAAGTCTTGCGTCTCAATGGCAAGAGTGTGTTCTCCAATTAAACCAACGTGGAGAAAATTAGGCCTGCCACAATGAATCGACTATAAAAGACAACCCAATTAAAAACAGTATTGATTAAAATTACGTGGAATTGATTCATTTTGGCAGCTTTAATTGCCCCGGTGCTTTAATGTTGCGTGTTTTGTGAGTAAACATCCAAGCTCACGCATTACATTCCCGCTTTCTCTACACTACTAAACAACTAATGAGTGTAACATATCATCGTGTAGGCCTAATTAGGATTATTTATTAAAATGACTGTGATCTGGGATTTGGAATCTGTAGTTATAATTTCCCCCTTACAGTGGAAAACGGATACACTCAAAATCTCTGTGTACATTATGTATTCAAATATCAAGTACTAGATTCATAATCGAAATAATCAGTAGATTAATCTGTTATCAAAATAATTGTTAATGAAATAGGATTAATGTAACTCACCCAGACTCACTGAGATGCGTCTCCAAATGTTTATATGTAACTAATAACAATGTTTTATAACATAACAACATAAATCTGTCTGACAGCTCAGTTGATGAGTCACTTTATTTAAACGGACAGTTTCAAGGTGATCTGGCACACTGAGCCCCTGTATTCCAGTAGTAGTCAAAGTCCGGCCCAAGACACACTAACGTGGTCCATCCCAGTTCGGATGCAGCATTTTGGACCGTCCTATCTTTTTTAGGATCCTACTGCAGATTTGACCATTTGAACAGCAGTGTGAGGCGTGAATCTTAATTACAGTCCACCTCATTAACATGCTGATTTCCACCGCTCTCACACACCTCGTCCAACAGCGTGCTGCTAATGGGCCACACGTGTACTAATTAACAGATGGCCCTGTCTCTGACTGGGTTTTTTGTAATCACCCTGATCGTTTTCCTGAATCAGCCGCGTTCGCTCCCTCACCTGCCGAGCTGAAAATGTTTCATTCGACTGTTGAGTAAAAGCCAAAGGTTGAATAAACGGCGGAATGTGCCTTTAAATTCCTTCGACTCCTCGAGCAGACCTTTGTGTCTCGAGCATCAGATGACGCCCGCGGCAGACATTGATTGACCTTCCAGCTCGTGGTTTCATGTGACTTGGGCACAGGCCAACGTTTTGGCAGCTTAGGGACGATCTGAGGTCTCGCTGACAGCCGCCAACAGTCTACATGTCAGAGGTGTAACATCTAAGGGCATTATTCACACGTTCTGCTCTGCGGAGCCACTCTTCAGCTGTGGCCGCTCCAATAAGAAGGTGATCCAGGTTATCAGAGCTCATGCGTGTCCCCGCGTCGTCCAAGTTTCCCCACTGTCAGCAATTATACATGAGGAGGACCGATCTATCATTCCTGGCACCTGCTTGATTCAATTATCCCCCAGCTTCCCGTCTGACGCCGGGCTCCACACTTTAAGATCCACTTAAATTGCAAGAGGAGAAATTAAAAAGTATAATAGGAGTGATTGCCTTCTTTAAAGGCTTTTCACTGTCGGAACCCTGGAACGATTGGATCATAAATGAACACGCGGAGAGGAAATTTGCTGCATAGACGATCGCAACTGTGATAATTATAGAAACAGGGTGTGAATCACTATCAGCGGAAGTGGAATGTTGTTACATTTGTTGATGACAATGATTTATTTACTATTGTTGCTAATATTCAGTCATTACTATATTCAAGCAGAAATACTCTCATACAAACATGGACGTACACAACCGTACACACAGCAGTGGAAGGGGTACCTGAGGTTGTAAAATAAGTAAAAATACAACTCAAAAAATCAAAAATACTGTGTGAAATGTTAAACTGTGACAAGTTAATGCATTAATTTCCAAAATCCATGAATTGGATTCGTGTGATCATCTTTGTATCTCCAATTTTGGAGAGTCTGACAAGAAATAATGAAATGTCTGGGAAGAAATATTTTATACACGACAGTCAATCGTAAAAAGATGGAATTTGGTTCTCCATTCTTCAATCATTCATTCATCAGAAGTTACCAACATTCCCGCTAACGTTGACAGAGTTGCTAATTTCTTTCCACTGAGTTTAGCGGCTATATTTTTCGTAGATCAGCGCACCGCATTATGAGATTATTTCAAAATGTATTACGGCATGTAAACATGTTAATTGGTGTCTGCCACCTCCATGTTCTCACCCAACGCCGTGACTCACCTCGTACTGCGATTACACGCGTCAGACTCGGATGACAGCGGAAATCCTATTAAAGCCGTCCTGGCTTAGTCGCCTTTCATCGCAGTAAGGACAAATATTGTTAATGTAGTGGATGAGGGGATAGAGACAGTTTCTGTTTATCTCAAAGGTCACGTGAGTGGGTTGTGTGCCGGCATTTCAGTATGATTCACACGTTCCTCCAACATCCAGAGGTTGGAACAAGCGGAGAGTGACAGAACGATGCCGACGCGTGACCCGCCCTCTGTCTGAGTGTATGGGTGTGTATCGTACAGAGGATGAGGAGGATCGATGGCCGTGTGTATTATTGATGTATGGTCCGGGCCCTTTACTTGTAGTAGTCCGTTGTATGAGCCGGGATGATTAATCAATAATTATAAAACTGATAAAGGGTTCCAGTCCGTTGAACGCTGTGCTGTGTCAACACAGTATTCCAGCTGTGCACATAGCTGTTTGCCTCAAGTGTGTATGATATCACTGCTGGACAGTCCTTTATCCTCCACGGGTATGTAAGTAGAAATACATACTCTACAGGTACTCATACACTATATACACATATACAAACAATATGTAAGACAACTATTAACGGAGCATTTTGCTTGTTACTACTGATTAGTAAGTTATAACAAATAAGTTTGTTACTAATGGCACAACGACTCATTCAATAGGAAAAAAGGCAAATAAGATAAGATAAGATGAGATAAAGATAAGGTCTAAAAAAGATGAAATAAGATTATGGTGATATAAAATAAGATAAATATAAGATAAAGACAAGATAAAATGAGGTTAAGGTAAGAAAAAGGTAATGTAAAAAAAGATAAAAGATAGGATAAGATCAGATAAATATAAGATAAAGAAAAGATAAAGATAGGATAAAGATAAGATACGATGATGGCTAGAATAAAGACCAAATAAAAATAGAATAAAAATATATAAGAAGTCACTAATTAGGCTCAATGCAGCGCTTGTGTGTGGGTGTATGTCAGTAAATACAGCCAGTTCCCCTTCACCTGTGACATAAACATACACTCATAAACACACACTCAGGCTCCATTCATCCACCCGGTACACAATCGTGTGATCTCCCTCATCAAGTTCTACCAGAATCCCCAAAACTGGAATCACACAGCATGTGATTTGCTCTTTCTTTCTGCCGTTGCCATGTCAACAGGCTAAGCGCGGCAGGTTGGGGGACAACGGAGCGCTGAGGTTCCCCTTCACCTTTTCTCCTGAGAGACGCTCGCTGCCTGAGTCGGATGAGCAGATGTCCAGCTGTCCATCCGCACATCCTCCGTGGGAACTTTGTCACTCAACAGCCACTCTATCCGGCATGACACGGGTCCAGACAGGACAGTGAGACGTCCCCTTTCATTATCAGGAATAATCTGCGCAGTAGATTATGAAGCATGAGTGAAAAGTGAATCCATCTCCGCCCCGTTGATTGTCCTAACAGCCAGATCAGCACACAGGTTGCTGCCTCCCCTCATGTTTATGCACACAAATCAGAGGACAAGAGCTAAATCAATTCAGCAGACTGCACTGATTACAGCTGTCTCAGACTGACATGAGACAGACGATGACTATAAATAAAAACAGCTGCCATGTATCAAACCTGTTTTTGCTCCTTTGTTCTGCTCAAAAAGAATCAAAAGTTCAAACTCAAAGCACAAAGTGAATCCTGACTTGACTGAAATTGAATGAAGTGTTCCTGCCTGCCCTTATGTACTTATATGTGTGTGTGTGTGTGTGTGTGTGTGTGTGTGTGTGTGCCTCCTCACATGCTTTCATTTAAAAATCAGGTTGAGCTTTCGGCTCCACACACACCTGTTCCCTCAACTTCATTGAAACTACTGGGTTTCAATGCCCAATCAGCTGCTCTTTATATCTGTTCCCCCGTCTCCTGGGTCCAGCTGCGTCTAATTGGTCTTACATTTTTCCTTTTCCTGACCCAAGCTTGCATTAGTGAATTTCATGTCAGAGCAGTCATTAACTGAACTTTTTGTTCTTTGTTGTCGTCACTCTGTTAGCCTCAGCTTTTGGGCCCCAAGACAACAACATCGCAAATAAGTAACGTCAATGAACGCCTTCTGATTCTATACAGTACAGTACAGTAACAGTACAGTACAGTTACAGTAAATCACAAATATTATAATACATGACAAATATTACAATACATAACAAATCCTCAAGGAAGACTTCACATGCTTGAGTATTCGGCCTTGAAGTCATAGCCCACTAGGTGGTGCTATTCACCATTAAACCACAATGGAGAGAACGCAATCACCTAAAGCATCGCCTGCGTGGGAACATTTCACATGAAAACCCAGCTGCGTGTCCGCACAACAACACAACAATGCCTACACAACAACAGACTTTATGACGCTAACTAGCCGCTAGCTTGCTAATTAGCAGCTAGGTCGCAAATCGGCACCCTAACAGCTGAGTATCTTCCACTGTCGTGTTGGTGTGCCCCTCAGTCGTCCACTTAGGAGGCCCAAGTGAAGCTTAGACAACAACTCTCATTCTGTTAGCTTTGCTTTTTTTTGTGAAAAAATAGCAGGCAATCCATTGCTTCTCGACCAATGACGATGTAAACCAGGCTCAAACGCCTCATAAGCGGGTTTAGTCATTGAGTGATGGTTTTAAGCTGTCATTGCTCCATTAGTAATCCAATGAATCCATACATTTTTTGATTATCTAAATAATAGTATCAGCCTTGATGTATTGCCATTTTTTTATGTCAGGTGACTCAACTGTCCATACTGTCCATAATACTGCACTAACAATACTTTTTCTTAAACAAATTGATCTGAATTAATCCTAATTTACAGATACAAAGAAAAATCTTTTTCGCTCACAACTGCGAGGAGAAGATTTAAAGGGTAAAATAAAATGTTTCTATTGAGATTCACAGTTTAGTTCTGAGGCATAAAGAGGTTTAAAGCAGCATCTATTTAAAACTCAAAACAAAGTTAATCCCACACCGGGGAACAATGTTAGAAAACTAAAAAAGCAGAATTTCCTGTAACTTCGGCGAGTCCACCAACTTTAATAAGACGCAGCTTTGACCAATGATGACTATAAGACACGATGATACCAACTTGAGCTTCTTGATCTCTGGCCTGAAGCATAAAACACAAGGAGCCACGAGAGAAAACACTGCAGAAGGAGAGAGGAGGAGCACCGCTCGAGTACCACTTCATTTTTAGCAGCCGGATTACAAATGAAGAGAGAAGCAGAGAGAGAGATGGAGATCACCGACAACCTGGACAAACTGAACTGGACGACTTCCGTGTTGCCTCTCTGATGTGTGTGCAGGCAGCATGATGAAGCAGAAAGGCCAGGGTCCGGATGGACTGAATAAACAGCCCCACATCATCTCAGACCAGAGACGTTGTAGTGCAAACGCAGCAAAGACAGCTGGAAGTTTCCTCTCCCCTCTTAACATTTATTATTCACCGTGCCAAGGTGGCCGGTGTGCTCCCTGCACCGCGCTTAGCATTCAGTTACCGGGATCCCTGTGCCTTGCTGAGGAGAGCATGGCACTGTGATGAAAGAGAATAAGGCTATGAAGCAACCTTCAGAGGACGCCGCCATGAAGGAGACTCACATCCAATCACGCCCGTACAGTAACCCAGCACAAAAGAGGATCCTCCAAAAGTCAGGGCTGTGGCCACAAGAAAGCTCAGACCCACTGGGAGAACGCGCGTGTGTGTGTAATAATAATAACTTTCTCCTCATCCCCTCAAAGTGCTGAAGAGTCCATCAACAAAGGCTGGAACATCTGAGCTGCCATGTGGCCCTCAGCAGAAGACTGTGGTGGTACCCAGCAGCTCCCACAAGACAACGGAGGCGAGCTGAGAATGTAAAGCGATGCTGCTGGAGAGCAGGACATACGTGCTCAGAAAGACTTAACAAAAAAAGTAAGCGAGATATCTGAAAAGCTTGTTATAAAGAATATTTGTGAATATCTGTTTTGTTGTAAGACGCAGCATGAAGACCGTTTGGATGGTTTAGACCAGAACATACAGGCAGAGAATACAAAAATACAAACTTTCACTTTTACTTTCATGCAGTAACATAGGGAGATATGGAAAAACACCAAAAGGAAAAAAAATGAAGGATTACACTCAGGAAAATGTCTGTAATTCACTCATTTTTCCTCTGATAGCGGAAACAGAATTATCAAAATGTAGGCCTCTGTTTCACCACCCTCTCTCCATGACAACAGGTGGACAGGTCCAGGGATGACATTATATCTCAGGTTTGAGGAGCACTGAAATCTGGGTGTTTTTCTGATCATATATCAGCCATGATCATCTATTATGAGAAAACAAGAATCAGATCCACCTGAGTGTCAGAGTCAAGCAGATTATGACCCTTAAATCAGTAAAGGGGGGCCTTCAAGCATTGCAGCCTCACATCTGCTTCCTCGGATACTCGGTATGTCTCTGACGCCCCCTTTGCTCATCATATATTCCAGCTGGGAGAAGACCTGGAGCATGCTGTGAGGATGAGGGACATCGGGGGCCCCTTAGCTTAGCCTCATGCCTCTGCAGATAACAGATGGATGGAGCGATGGATGGACTTTTACAGGCAGCTGAGTTTTCATGCTGGAGATTATGGAAACATGAGCTGATACTGTAACGAGTAATGATTTTGGGTGAGCAAAACGTCCCCAGATTTGGGCCTCTTGTCCATATTCATGGATTAGCAGCCGGGAGATAATGAAGAATAGCAGAGCAGAAACAGATGGGAGGAAGCCTAGAGAGCATCAGAGGAGGGAAAGAGAGGCAGAAGATAATGAGGAAGAAAAGACAGCCAGAGAAAGAGAGAGAGAGTGATAAAAGGAGAGGCTCTGGATTAGAGGACTAATCGGCTCCGTTGCAGAGACCACACACAGAACAGCACTTCAACCCCGCAGGATCACACAAGACAACATCCAGCCCTCTTCACACCCCTCTGTTTTCTCTCCATCACTCCTTCTTCAGCCAAGAGTCTCACTTTCCTCCACCTCTCTCTCTCTCGTTCTCTCTCCAAATTAATCAGGGCATCTCAGCCGAGGAGCCAGAGGGGAGAAAGAGAGCCCCTCCGAGCTGCCTGGTCCACTTCTGGTCCCCTCCTCATCCTGCTGTCTCCGTCTCCGTCTACGTCACCACAAACCCTTTCATTCTCTCCTCCTCCGCGGTAAAAATCCCTGTTTAGAAACGTTCCACTGGCTGATTTCTTTGTCTTGATACGAGAAAATAATACAGGATAACACAACAGCACTCCTCCTCCACCTCCGGCATGAAGATAGGAACCAAAGAGTAAAGGATGAAGGGGCTACATGGTAGTTTCACAAAACAATTGTACAGTGACGGGCTCTTTCCTCTTTCCTCTCATTTCCTTCCTTCCTCCTTTTCATCTCTCATCCCTCCTATTTTTCCTGCTGAGTCCGGTAAGTCTCCTCCTTTTAGGCTCGGCAGCCATCAAGCCGGCCTCCCCAAGGCCAAGTCAGCCGTATCCTTCCGCTCGGCTGCAGGCATCTCCAGGAACGCCAAACGTGTTGAGTTCAGGTAATTCCCATAATTCCCCGTGAGCTGGAGACTGTCAAGTAAGGATCCGTATGCCGTTCTTTTCCTCCGACAGGCAGACGGAGAGCGGCACCGTCCTTTACATGAGATGATTTATTTAAGGAAGTGTTTGAGTCTGCGTCTGATAGCTTGACGCCTGAAGCCTGCCTGGGAACATTAGGGCTTTGTATAAGGATGAAAGTTTCTAAATTTACACGCAGTCAGACGTTTGTTCACCGAGTCATGGAATGTTGACGGTAGACGTGCCCTAACGGCGCAGGTGATGACTGACAGCACGCAAAAGAACACGGGCGTAAGGTGCAGATTTAAGAGGAGTTTGGTTCCCTGTCCAAAAAAGGTTTCAAGCAAAGAAAAGTGCAAAAATAATAATGGTGTAAAAAAAAAAAAAAAAAAGTAAAATAAATAGAAGAACACTTAAGGGACACAAAGGTCAAAGGTAGCTTGATGAATCCAAAATGAAAGGAAAATCTGTATTATTATTATTATTATTATTATTACTGTTGTTATAATTGCTAGTATTATTATTGATGTTATTATTATTATTATAATTATCATTAGTAGTAGTAGTAGTACTATCAGTAGTAGTAGCAGTAGTAGTATGATGTGTATTATTATTATCAGATTTTATGGTTTGGAGTGTTTTGGGGTGTCAAGTAACATCCTTTTGAAATGAGCTCACTATAAAACTCCTCGATAGACTCCATGTCTAAGTGTCAAAAGTTGTCATTGACCAGAGTGTCCCATTTTAATAAACTTTAAATGAATAAAAAAGTCCTTTGTCAGAGGCTGTGGAGCGTAAATCTATTCTGCCAAAAAGTGATTTTCCAGCTTTCATTAAGGACTAACACCAAGACTCACCGCCAGACTAAATGACTTGTGAACACGTATTTCTCACTCTGCAAAGCTTTGTCGGAGTGTGAGCGCACGGTAGGATCAGACCGCCGGCTCGTTCCCAGCGCTCGGTGGTATTAACCAAACTCACCTCTCTGATCCCGACGTTCCATTAAATTACCTCGGCGCTTTTCCTGTTCAAATTGTGAGGACTACTGAGGGGAGAAAAGGAAATCTGACCAGGTTCTCTCTCTCGCCACGTGTGCCATGTCCTCCACAGCTTTAACTCCAGAAATATCAAGAATATAGAATAAAAATTGAGCTGTGCAAAATCAATGTGCAAGTGGTCCTGCATATTGCCTGACGGTAGTAATACTCACAAGTAGTCAAAGGTGAAAGTACAAGACAGTTAAAGAAAATTGGAAGACCCTGACATGAAAATTCTTAGATAATTTGAAGCATTAAGTGCTCAAGTACAATTAGAGGAAAATATTCTAAAGTGTCGCTGATATTTTAGAGATTTTTACTATTCAGCATCATCTGACTCTGCAGTGCAGTTTTAGCTACGCAGCCTCAAGAGATCGCAAACTACGGCTAAACATTTCACTCTAACGTAGCAGAACAGCCAAAGCAGGTATTTCTGTGTACAACTGTCCCATACAATGTAATTGTAAAACCTTGAAATAGTAACTTGAATGATACCAGCATGTTTATTAGGTTAGGAGATATAATGGAAGTCATTCATTTGGTAATGGTGTAACTACTCTGGATGGAGCTCGAATAAATACAATCTCAGCACAGTCTCAGAACGGTCTCAGCAGAGTCTCAGAACGGTCTCAGCACAGTCTTGTAACAATCTCAGCACAATTTCAGAACAATCTCACCACAGTCTCGGAACAGTCTCGGAACAATCTCAGAACAGTCTCAGCACAGTCTCGGAACAATCTCAGCACAGTCTCGGAACAGTCTCGGAACAATCTCAGAACAGTCTCAGCACAGTCTCGGAACAGTCTCGGAACAATCTCAGAACAGTCTCAGCACAGTCTCGGAACAATCTCAGCACAATCACAGAACAATCTCAGCACAGTCTCAGAACAGTCTCAGAACAGTCTCAGAACAATCTCAGAGCAGTCTCAAGATAATCTCAGGACAATATCAACTAGATGATGGTGAAAGTTGCATATTTGGCTCTGCTTGAACAAATATGTAGTAGCTCCTACTTTAAATATGCGTTTCTGACCATCAGATCCCAGTCGTTACGATTGAGATCCAATGGTAGCAAATGTGTTGGATTGACTAATGGCTGCACTGTCCTTATTCTCTGCTACCAACTCAGAGTAACATTATCTTAACACAGGGCAACAGTCACAACAACAGACAACAGAATGGTCGTCTATGGTCAAAAAATAATATTTAAAAAATTATATATTTTTTCAGCAGAGAGCTGAATCCAACTCCAAATTTTGCTGTTCCTTGGACCATAGATAAAAAGTTCACTTTTTTAGCTCTCCTCAGGACTCGATTAAAGACAAAAAATTGTAATTAAATTATCCTTCACGGTGCCAGCTTACAGTATTTCACTCTGATAAGCAGAAAGTCTCTAATAATGGGAATACTCACGGAGAGCAGAGCAGATGTTTAATTGGTGACATTTTATGGAGATGTAGTATAAATATACTCTGGCGCTATGACCTTTAGGTTTGCAAATCATAGTGTCAAGAAGTAGAAAGTCATAATGATCATTTTTTTTGGGATGATCTAAGGATTATATGAGTCAGACAGAACAATTTGTGTTCGATAGAAAGGTCTCCTGTCCTTTCCTCTGCACTCCACTGGTCTTTGTTTAAGTGGCTTGTTTAAACTGCCAAGAGCAGAAACTGGCAGAAACTCTGAGAGGTGGCTACTTCTAGCTGAATCGTGTTAATTCTTACATTGTGTCGGTGCTTTGTGTCTGAAAAGCGTCCAACTTTTATTTGTTTTTTTTCATTTATATGTCAGGTCCATTTGGGCTGTGACTCACTCAACATGAGAGTAGACAGGATGTGGAAAACGTCATATATTTGTGATTCCTGCAGAGGCCGCGTGTAGTTAATTAGCTGAACACGGAGCTAACGCTGCCGGTATTACGGCTTCTATTCCCAGTCGAGTTAGCCATGCAAAAAATATATGCACTTATGGCACGATGAGGTCCAGGAGATCAAAGCCCCCTCTCGGTATCATATTTAGCGTTTAATATGGTCTTAATGAAGAATAGATGCAGTAATCTACCGTGACTACCTGCTCAATTAGCGTTTGATGCTACGCCGCGCGAAGGGCCTGCATTCAGCCGCCGCTTCCTCTGAAATACAATTCCACCTCACACAAAGTCGCTCTTAGTGCTCCATTAATGTTTTATAGACTCTGTACCGACACATTATAAGTATAAATAGCCGCCCCTGCCGTTATTTAAATATATATACAATAAAGTGATATGGTAATTATTATGAGCTATTATGTAAATCAGACTTTAATGGTGCTAATCAAACTTTCATGGTGGTGACACTATTGGGCTCTGTGTGTGTGTGTGTGTGTGTGTGTGTGTTTAAGTGTGTACCTCATATTTTAATATCATGTACCGCAATGCAGCTACAGCATGAAAGTTTTCAATGTGCAAAAATTACTGTATTATTTTCCTTTTATTGTTGTTATTATTGTTGGTCTTGTCATTTCTTATTCCTCTTCTTCTTATTATTATTATTATGATGTTCAACCATCCATAGCCTGTGCAAATAAAAGACCAATGCTGTTGTTTTGTAATCTTTTCTTAATTCATTGTCTCTTTTGAAAAAACAACATGTCATATTTCGGGTGTAAATCAAAACTAGAGCAAGTCACAAGCAGAAAACTTTCCTTAAAATGCTTAAAGAAGCCATAATTGTCTATGAATAGAACCAGTAGTTTCTATTATCTTTGAATTTAATGCCCTTCATTAACACGTTTGGGGAACATCCTACTTAAATGAAGATGAAATATAGTTATGAGCGTGTGAAACATTCATCAAAGATCATAATGATCCTGCTACTTATGGTGGCGTATGAAAAGAGGAAATCCCAGACAGATATGATGGCGTGCACAGGACATAAGTTGGTGCTCATCCTCCTGCTGTGATTATACTACTATTACTGTGAATATTTTGTATTGATAAGTTTAACATTCGATGCATGTTGTACTGCTGGAGAGTTTATGGACAGTTTATTGTTTATCAGTCACCTGTGATCAGATTTTACTGAGGGACATAAATTGATTACAGGCATCAGATGACAGATTCTTTGAGAATCTCTCTCTCTCTCTCTCTCTCTCTGTCAAGCAGTAATGTCAAGTGATGTCAATACTTAGGACTTGAACAATGGCTTAAAGTTTCAACGAGAGGCTTAGCGGGCACTTTAGAAGCGCTTCTCGTTTATACGAGAAGCATGGCTCCGCTGAACGGCTGGTGGGAAATCATCCAGATTTTTGCCCGTCCTTCTTTCCACCATTCCAATTTTATGGAGCTTTTTAAGTTGTAAAAACAAGCTCCTGATAGTCGAGTTTGAGTTTAGGAGCTTTAGCGACGATGCTAAACAATCCCGCGGTGGGATTATTTCACCTGTTTTCCACAGATCGCTGTTCTGTAATCTGGATCGTGACAGAATGCGACGGAACGCCCGTTAACAGGGAGGGGAGAGAGTTTCTGCAGACGGTCACAGAAGGAGTTAAAGGGACTCATTAATGTGGGACGGACTTGTGACAAACGGGGTGTAAGGCGGCGGAGGACGGCTGGGACAGACAGACAGAAGGACAGACAGATGGAGCAGACAACGGTGCGCTCGGAAGAGTTTCTGTGCATGTGTGTCTCTGTGTGTGTGTGTGCAATTTGACCAACAAAAAGAAAAAGGAAAAGACAGGCTGACAGAGGAGAAAGAGAGAGGGACCGCAGCAACCAATTCACGCCGTCAGCTCCATTATCAGCGCCGTACTTCTGTCTAAACTTGGCACGTCAGTGTTTGACTGTGGACCACAGGGCCCAACAGACTGACCAACAGCTGAGATGTCTGCCATTTTCCCTGGAGATGAGACATCTGTGTCATCGTCAGCCTCCGGTTGCCAGCGTTTGTCAGGAGAGATCAAGTCTGAATCAGCGGGGTGTGTGCGGGTTACAGAGGAGTTTAAACAGGAAGTTGACCCGGCTGTCCCTCCTCACACTCCCCTGACCCTCGCCTCAGCTCGCTTTTCTTTCCCTGAAATCCGTCCCAATTTTTCACCTCGGTCTCTCCGTCTCTCTAATTGTCTCCTTGGCTGTCGTTGGTGATGTGAAATGCTGGCTGTCTCCATGCAACTGTCAAACAAACTGGGGAGCATAAATTGGCCCAGCGGTAAAGTTCACCCAGAGATTGTCCGGTGCCGGCAAATGCACCACATGGAGCTCAATACACACACACGAAGGTATCACATGACTAACTTCACTCCACGTCAAACTACAGAGCAGTGATTTGACATTTGACACATATTTACCATACGTATATATAAAATATTGCTACAGGAAAGGGAACCCATGTCTATTTTTAGCACTTTTTTTGTTTTTGGATGGGTCAATTTGACTTTTAATTGTAGTTTTACTCAAGTAAAACTTTCAGGTACTGCTTAGTTTGCAGCTAACACATTGTTCACAATGTTATGTTGTGTGGAAGCATCCATTCATAGATCCATCAATCTATCCATCCATCATCCATCCATTCATAGATCCATCCATCCATCCATAGATCCATCCATCTATCCATCAATCTATCCATCCATTCATAGATCCATCAATCTATCCAACCATCCATTCATCCATCCCTCCATAAATGCATCAATCTATCCAACCATCTATCCATCCATCCATCCATCCATTCATCCATCCATCCATCTATAGATCCATCAATCTATCCAACCATCCATTCATCCATCCATTCATAGATCCATCAATCTATCCAACATCCATCCATCCATTCATAGATCCATCCATCCCTCCATAGATCCATCAATCTATCCAACATCCATC
>OMNV01022062.1:4735-20595 GCA_900303265.1 Brotula barbata | reverse complement strand
AAACGATAGCCCCGATTTGTAAACCCCGCCTACCTTTTGCGAGAGATGTGCGTGTAAGAAAAATAAAAATAAGTCGAAATACTTCCACAATAAAAACACTGGAACGTGGCTTTCCTTTTTTAAAAAAATGATTATCGAGTGAATGTAAAGAAAATGTCTTCCCCACGCCGCTGGGTCACGACTCCTCCCATCAGGATCAGAATCTGATGAGGATGACCCGTCGTTCTGATGTCATCAGGGGAGAAAAGTCTTATTGATCAGTCAGCAGCCATGTTCTTCATCCTGACTCAGCCGTTACGGTTGCGTCTGTAACCCCAGGAGAGCTGACCCAGTGTGTCTGTGTGTGTGTGTGTGTGTGTGTGTGTGCCTTTCATTTCCAACATTAAATATTAACTGAGATACTTAATATTTGATCCCCCCCCACCCGCTTTTCGGATGAGCAGCACTTTTCTCTAATTATGACTGATAATTCACACAGAATCCTCTCTCTGCACTATTTTCCTCCTCTCCTTGTTTCCTCCTTCTCCCTAATTACCTCCATCCCTTGTTTTGTTTTTTTACAGTGTAAACACGCTGAGTATTTGCACCGCTGTCTGAAAAACTTAAAATAGAGATTTCAAATAAAGTCGCAATATTTTCCAAAAATAAAAACATATCACAAGAACGCAGTCGCATTAGAGCAGCCGATCAAAACCTCCTTCCTCTCCTCCCCTTGTCTCCCCCTGTTTCCTCTGACCTCATTGTCTCCTCTCATGTTTCTTCTCCTGTTGTCTCTTCTCTCCATGTTTCCTCTCCACCCTCCTACAATCTCTTGCTCGACATTTTGATCCTCTGCTTTGGATTTTTCTTTTCCCAACACCTCAAATTTACTCTGATGAACTGATGAAGATGAAAACTGAGAGTAAAAGTGAGACATAATCTGTGAATTTATGGCAAACAGGTTTTATTAATATGACAAGATGAGAAACTTGTGATCAACTATAGATGATCATAGGAAAAGGCAGGCATGTGTGTAAGAATGTGTTTTAACTTTATCTGTAATATTCAATTCCCAGTAGTTGATTACTTATATTATTTATTTAGTATTTAGTTATTTTCTTAAAATTATGATACAATTTAGAAAACTCACATTCAGACTTTTAAAGAATCTTTCATGACAAATTGTCATTGATTTTTAATTCATACATATCTCTGTCTAGGATTTTTAAAATAAATGGTGTCTGACCTGACATTCCTAGGATAAAGATGCTGGTAGTGCTGTGTCATATGACAACAGGTGGACTTTAGTCGCGTATAAGAAGCGTTAGGGAGGGGCTGTGGCTTGAGCTATCCAGTTTGAACAAACAATCATAAAAAAAAAAACAACAAAATATAACAACAGGAAAGAGAAAACTCCTCCTTGGATGACCGCGCGTCTCCCAATTCCCGGTCAGTTTTCGCAATATTTTGATCGTTTTTTTTTGTCTGTTAATCCTTAATCTGTCTCCACAGAGCAACACCACAAAATACATCATTGCATGGATTTGTTTGTCAACATCAATGAATGACATCACCATGCTGCATTTAACAAGGAATTATTGAGTGGTTGTTCTCCATCCTGCTGTTATTCCCTCCTACTACCAGTAGATGTCAGTCATGAGAGGATTATCACCAATAATGGTCACAGTGGGTCCCCCGGTGGCTGACCGATCTGGTCTTTTTGCTGGAGTTTCCCACAGCCGGGCCTTCTCCGTATCACTCGGCTGCAGTTTCCATTACGGGGAGGAAGTGTATAAAACAGTCCCACTGCAACAACTACTGTCAACACCCGTCTAGGTTTGCACTCCATTATCAACTTCAGCGGTCATCATTGAGAAAATAATTGAGTGGATATTAAAAGCTTTCCAGCTAATCTAGTTCCACAAATCACATGGTCTGGTAGTCAGCAGAGCACCGGGGATGATGGGGGAGCGTTGGTGTTTGCCGGAGTGGAGGAGCAGACCGGGGATGAGACGGCAGTACATTATCTCTTACATGAGATAATATACAGGGGTGGATCCCAGCTTTAACAGGAGGTGCTCTTCAACAGTAAAGAGAGAGAGAGTGTGTGACACATACGGCAGAGAGGGGGAGGCAGAATTCTTTTAAATCCTTCTTTTTTTTAAATTTTGTGTTTTATTCTGACCAATAGGAGGCAGCATTGTTACACTGATGTCACCTGCTGAGTGCAGAGAGGAAACACAGAGTGGAGGCTGAGGATGGAAGAGTCAGCTGGAGTTCAGAGAGAGACGGGGAGAACGGTGGGGGAGAGGGAGAGAGAGAGGGAACAACAGGGGGGAAAGCAGGAAAACCGATGGAAAGAGAGAGAGAGAAACGGAACTACGGGGGGAAAAGCAGGAAAACTGACGGAAAGAGAGAGAGAGAGAGAGAGAGAAAGTCCTTCATTAGTTTGCAGGCATCTCTCACCTCCGATCTGCTTAAATATTAGATTATAATGATTACAGATTTTGTCAGACTCTGACTTTACACGTGGTCAGTCTCCCAGATTGAGCACTCTCACTTTCAGACCGTCCCTGCTGGTGATTTGTGCTGAGTTTAAGCTTCGTTGTGTTGGAATGTAAATTCAAACAGAAGAGTTGGATTATCAGTTGAACTTTTATCTCCTTTTTCTTTTTTTTTCTATCATTCTTCATCCTTTTATCTCTTTCCTCATCTTGTCCCCATTTCCCCTTCTCCCCTGTTCTTTCCTCTCCTTTCTTTTTCTTTCCTTTCCTTCCCTCTTCTCTCTCTCTCCTGCCTCCGTTCCCCTCTCTCTCTCGCTCCTCTCTCTCTCTCTCAGAGCGATTGATGTAGACGGTAATGAGCGTTGTGACAGATTGCAGCAACTTATCAGCTTTGAGTCGCTGCTTACAGAGGACAGCTCACCATGTTCCCTTCATCTGGATGGAATGATAAGGTGGGGGGGGGCAGAAAGAGAGGGGGGCAACTGTCTCTCTCATTGGATTAGAATGTAAATTCCTAACTCCCCTCTGTCTCCTGTCTCTCCTTATTTCCTTTTCCTCCTCTCCTCCATCATTTCTCCCTCCGTCTCATTTCATCCTGTCTATTTTCTACAACATGCAAAACAAAATACAATACAAAGTACAAATACAATACAAAGTACAAATACAATATAAAGTACAGTATACATACATTTCCTGATGTAAATTGTAGCTCAGTTTTGATTGTTTTTCCCAAAATATGCATTTGAATATTTAAAAAATGTTTCCTGATAGAATTTGTCCTAGTATAGAATATTGTTATATTTAGACTTTTGTCAACCTACTTTATGGTTACAAGGTTTTACAAGGTAAAAGTGGTCATTACAGCGCCACCGTCAGGCCGACCGGTACCCATATTTAGTAGAGTCTTCCCTGGATGATGACCAATCTGCTCACCAGCTTTCATTCAAATCCATGTTGGGTCGATAACTTTTTGAGGTGCTAACTGCTAACGGACAGAATGAAGACAGGACAGCCTGGAAGAGGTAAAAATAAAAGCGTTACATTTTTGTTACTGTAACAGGACCTGATAGAATCAGGCGATGATGGTCAGGTTTTGTCAGAGTCGTAACTGGACGACTGAGGCCTCGGCGGGTGTCTGAGCTCTGTCTTATATTTGTGCATGGTAAGATTTTTGCAGGCAGACTGGGACTCTTATCCTCCCTCTTTGTCTCTTTTCTTCCATCTCCTCCATCTCGCTGCAGCTCTTTCCTTCTCCATCCCTTGTTGTTGCCCCAGAGGGAAACCAGATGGATGTCAGGCTGGCCGAGCCGAGTTAAATAAAGTAATAAAACGGCAGACTTCTTCCACTGTAACCGTACTCCGATAACAGACGTCGAGCCACGGGGGCGCAAAGCAGGAGGGCACCGTTCAATTCTCTTGAAGAGGGAGAGAGAAAGTGAGCCTGAAGAGACCGGAAATATGAAGAGAGAAGAGACAGATTGAGTACGGAAAAGAGGAAAAGTTATGGACAGGAAGCACTAAATTTAATAAGCAAATCTGAGCTACTGGTTTATAAAACAGAACACGTAGAGTCGAGCAGAAATCGATGAGATCACAGAGATACTATAGAAACATAGATGGTAAAGAAACAAACTTTAAATCATCATCTACGGGAGGCAGGAGGAGCAGATGTGAAGTTAGGAGCGTGCGTCCTTCATCTTTGGTGCTGATGTGGATTCTTCTTCTGATGAAGCTGATGAGGGGAACGTCTCTGACTTGGAGCTTGGAGTTTTTTCTCTTGTTTTCCTTGTCCAGTCCCTCAGTCACCTGGTCATGGACCTCCTGTCCATCAGGCATCCTTGGCACTATGACAGGATAAGTTTCAGTTTGGCTGGACTCCCACACAGCTGGAGTCCTCTGTGTGTCTCCGCCTGTGGAGGTTTGTTGGACATCACAGACTGACTAAAACCAATACTTGATCCCATGACCCTGAATATTCCACAGGACCTTCCACGCCTCACACTCTCTCAGAGGGTCCAGATACTCTGGCCTAGGTTTGCTGCCTGGTTCTCCTTCAGCACTGATCCTGATCCTTATTGTCAGGTCATCCATTAAAGCCCTGATTAGAGCCTGCTGGAGGCCACAGCGCCTCACTTTCTCCACCGACTCCTCCAGGAGATTCCTCGTCTTGGAGAAGCTTCCCCAACATCTTCAAACATGAGATTTTTGGGGTTATTGTATACACAGTTGTTTTCTGTTGTTTTTGCAAACTATCAGGATACGAATCATTGCTCCAAAAGTTTAACATCAAAAATGATGTCATTAGCACCGATATGTGATCGGTTGTAGTACACACAGTATTAACTAGACGTGGACTTTTGTTTGGTTGCCTCCAGGTACCAAAAAAAAAATACACAAGCATTGATAAATGAGGCTCCAGAACATGAGGAACTTGAGGATTTCCAGTTGAAAGTTTCCGGCCCAGGATCCAGATTTAGTTTCTCTGTGGAGCCGGGCTCATTAAAACCGCTGTCATATGGGAAAAAATCACACAAAAGTGAGCCTGTGACCCACTTTAACACGTGATACCTGTGAATATATGAGACGGATGGGCACACACACCATCATGTGACGACAGTCTCACACACGAACCCTCAGTTATGCAACGTATTTTCTACATACATGAATAAAAACGTACACAGCAGGCCTGAATGATATTGGAACAAATTCACATTGCAGTACTGTGTGAATTTTTGTGATGATAACATGATGGCACAGAGTGTCTGTTCATAAAAGTCACAAATGAGCCCAAACAAGCAAATCTGAAAGTCCAAACTCGTATTTATGGCCAAATTCTCCCTATAAACACCTGTCTGTTCATTATGTGAAGTTAAAAACGTCCATTTTACTGCACTAAAAAGTAATTATCTGAAAATGAATGTTGACAACACAAGGGTCTTCATTAAGCGCTTCAAATAAAGTGTCCATAAAAAGTGAAGATGACTCAGTAACAGTCACCGTTATCTCCACCGTCATAAGTCTTCAGACCTAATCAATGGATCGGACCGAACTGAAAAGCTTTATTTACTCCCAGAAAATCAGTGAAATTATAACTCAGGAGGCCATTAAATCACTACGAGGTTTTACAGGGTCTGAGGACACTTGAGGATATTTTTGTCGCCTCACTTTATGGCTCCTCAGAGTGGAATTTTCTACCTTTTACAATATGTTTTCGATTTAATGTTCAAGGACGATATAGTAATAACAATAATGGTAGTAATGGTAAAGTGTACGGAGTCGAGAAGGGGACCGAACTCTTATTAACCCCTCAAACACAGGTAGACTATTGAGTACAAACATTCAGGGACATTGAAGGGACTTCAAAAAAAGATACATTAAATGGATCTTTTCACATTAGTAACCCCTTAATTGTGAGAATACTTTTTAAATTCATATGTGTTGGGTATCATTTTATATAGATTTACCCAGAATGCATCCTTATACATTTGGTATCTTCAGTGTAGAATAAAACTCTAACAAAACTTTGAGAAAAACACTGAGAGAAACTAACAATGGCAAGTTGGTGGCCCTTCCTCCTTAAAAAAAGCCTTAACCTCAGACTCATCCTTCTTTTTTTCATTGACGGTGACTGAAAACAAATTTACTGATCTTGGAATTATTAGATTTTATTTGACATTTTGGTTGAAAATGAGTCCAGCTCATAATTCTCCATTTAAGGGGGGATAATATAATTATTACGAGAACACCTCTGTCGGTTTGGACCCGTCAGAATCCATCGTCTCAGTTAATTTTTATGGACTCTTCGTTCAAGTGTGAGTGAGGATTATGAGGTCTTTTACCTTCTATAAAAAAGTATTAAAAATAAGTTCAGGTTCTGTCCATGTGGGTAATAATCTGTCATCCCTGCATTTGGGCTCCTTTATACTGAAGAGTGGAGGCTCTGGCTGCAGCTCAGGGCCTCGTTCCTTACAGCCCACATCCAGCTTTAAGGTCAAGCTGGTCCGACTCAAGTGGAATTATAAGAGGAGAGAATGAAAAACTTGCCCCACACGTGTTATATCTTTAGATCAAATTTAATACTACATCACCTTCATAAATACCAACATTCATCTCTGCTGGATGTGGAGTTTTGGCACGGTGCCAGGGTTTTTTCTCTACCAGTGAGGAGGTGCAAGACCTCTACAGGGGGGCGCTAAGAAAAGAGTTTCATGACTTCAGAGTAACATTATAAGGAAGTCTTTATTTGGCACACAGCACATTTTATAAATTGAGTTTTAATTGAATTTTGCCCGAGATTATTAAACAAATAAGTGCAAAGCCAAGGCACATATGACAAAAACAGAGAAAGGCTCATCCCATCGTGGCTCATCTTCTTCTACCTCCGGCGAGTCTGAGTCATACTTGTCATCTGTCGCCTCAGAGATAGGATCTGGGTCTGGATTTTCATTTTCTGGTCAGAAAACGGTCCACGCTGCACGCACGCAGTGGGCAAGCCCGTATGTCTGACGACGGATGATGAGTTCAAGTACTTTCAGGAAAATTCAAATTTGAAACTCCGATTGGGAAGTTGTTCCGAATTTGGTGTTTTTATAAACTTTTATGACGTAATGTGGAAATTAATAGCTGTTTATGGCTTAACAGTTAAGAATTATTTTTATGTTTATTCTAAATGACACCTTGAGGGGCTGAACTGGGCCGGGCTACCCAGAGACGTGGCTCTAGCGCCCCCTAAGCCTGGCGTAGAGGCGTGCCTGTATGGACAGTGTGTCTGAAAACTCTCTGCTCCGTGTCAGGCCAGACATGAACTCAGATTTCCCCTTCCAGATATTTAAACCTGATAAAACCGGCCTATGCTAATATACTATACTGTAAAATAGGCATTATACATGTATTTTTCCAAATTAATGGTTTTAACATTTGAAAAAAACTTGTATGAATCCTGCTTGACGGAGAGACAAACCTGAAGTCTCTGCATCTCCAAATGTGTCTGAGAGTTTAAAAACTTTAAGGTCATGATTTGCTGTTGTTTCTGGAGTTTGGATCCCCTGCTGACCCCGGCCCTTCGAGTATGGAGTTTGCCTGTTCTCCACATTTCTGCGTGGGTTTCCTCTAGGTGCTCAGGTATCCCCTGCCCACATAATTACTCCCGTTATCGTCCTTGACCGAGGCACTCGACTGCGGATCTGGAGTGGGGCGGCGGACTGCAGCTGCCCACGGCTCCTCACGCACAGGATGGGTTCAAGGCAGACAACCAATTTTGTTGTGTGAAAACAGTGACTTCAAAATGAAGACTTCCTCTCAAAACCAAAAAGGAATCTGGTAATGATGGGTGCCGTTAGCTCCATTATCGGAGGAGAATCAACAGCCGTAAAATGACTTCCTCTCTCTTTGACTCCATTAAGTTGAAGGTGTGAAACAAAGCGAGGATTTCTCCAAGCTGGAAGAGGACAGAAATAATCCACCTCTTTTCCTTTTCATGTTATTACTACCATTTTGTCCAGCTACGAATGTAAATTTGGACTAAAAGAGGAAGTTATGAGATATGATTATCATTATTTTTCCATATGTGCATCTGTGTCGCCGCTACATTGGCAGGAAGCTAAAATAGTGGAGTAGAATGGAGTATGTCCTCTAAATGATGGTTGGTTACCTGCCAAAGACTCTGACTCACCACCCTCCGCGTGGTAAACTCCCATCCTTCTCCTCTCCTGTCAATGGGCTGAGTGCCCCAGCTGAGCAGACATCGGACCAAATATAGAAACGCAAACAGATATGGCAGCGGCTTAGAAATTTGAATTTCATCCACAAAATGACTAAGCTATTATACTTTGCACACACGACGGCAAAGACGCCTTATTTGGTCCACGAGATAACAGATATTTTGTCCGACGAGCTCGGAGAGACGAAGACGAGTCATTTCTCAGAGAGCCATTAAAGTTTGTAAAATGGCTGCTGCGCCGCTTTATTTCAAAGCAGCCCTCTTCGTCATTGATGTGTACGTTGTGTTCCTCCGGCGGAGAGAGGAGCCAGCTGGCCATCAGCAAGGTGTCTCAGTGTTGAATGAGTTATCACTAAATGCCTATTCGTCAGGAATGCTGAATCAATCACCGCCTAATCAGTTTAACATTTAACACTGCAGGGTCAAGTTCACACACACACACACACACGCACGCACGCACGAACACGCACACCGACACACTTTACATAGACGGATCAAGTGTGTAGAATTCACTGACAGATTACAGAGTACAGAGTGTTACAACATTAAGATATTTGGTGTGTGTGTGTGTGTGTGTGTGTGTGTGTACGTGTGTGTCTTTTGAGCCATCATCTCTGAATTATGATAAGTTGGTGCATGTGGTGCTGTTAGTTTGGAGATGTGTTTTTGACAGTGTGTGTGAATTATGGATAGTTGAAGGAGTGCTGGAGAGAGAGAGAGAGAGAGAGAGGGAGGGAGGGAGTGAGGGAGAGCATAATAAGTAATGCTCGCAGGGTAGATCGGTGCAGCGGCGAGCAACGATTAGAGTCATTCCTCAGCTCAAGGTTGGCAGGGCAGACACACAGACAGAGAGGGAGTGGGGCGGGCAAAGAGAGAGAGAGAGAGAGAGAGAGAGCTTTCCCCCATTTTTAGAAAGCAAAAGGTGTTTATACCTGGCCTTAATGGAGGTATGAACTCTAATGAAAACAGGCGGACGCTGTCAGGGAGTTAATTTGGGTGATGAAAGTGATAAAAGGGTTCAGTATGACATCAAGATTACAGACCGGGCGAGGGACTGACCAGGATGTCATCAATGTCAATAGACAGATCAGAGGGGGAGGTGGTGATGTTTTTGGAGCCAATAGAGAGATCATCCAGATTTAAGCTGTATGGGAGAGGGGAGTCAGGGGGGGTAGTGGGTCTGGAGCTGATATAGAGTCGTGTGTCATCAGCATAAGGGTGAAAGCTGAGACTCTGTCGGTGAATTATGAACCCTAGTTTAAGGTTATGGATGATGAAAAGCAATGGGCCAACGACAGAGCCCTGAGGGACACCTGGGGGATGGGAGCAGTGGAGGATCTGTATCGGTATGAGCCAAGACAGAGCAAAACCAGAGATGTTAAATGGTGGAGAGGTGTGAAATGAAGATGGAGTGAGAATCGGTGTAGGAGCAGCGTAGGCTCAGCTAGCGTGAATGTAAGCTAGTCCAGATAGTAGATAAGTGTTGGTATACGGAGTGCTGGCAATCACAACTTTAATGTTTTATTGTTGTAAATGAATTGAGAGTGTTTCCATACACCTTTTTCCCTCTTCCATGGTGCAATTGATGCCTTTAAACTTATAAATTAGCGATTAGCGCTACACCGTCAGGCTCATTGGTACCCAAATTAAATGGCTTCTTACCTGGATCACGTAAAACCTGCACACCAAGTTTTAATGAAATTACATTTTTAGATAGAAAAACAAACAAAAAACAAACACATAATCTCATCGGTCGAGGTGATCGGTACCCAGATTTCAGAAATTGAGCCAGTAGCTGCGCGTCAGCGTTTTTATTTAGACAATAACCAGCGGGGGGGGGGCACAAACAAGCGTCATGATGTCCGATCTGTAAATTGTTTGTAATTTGTTTGTATATATTGTTTGTGTCTGGCGACTGGTTATTCTGTTGCTGGTCTCTGCGAGACGGTTTTTCCATTAGGAGCTGTAATGTCACAGAGTTAGCAAAGGTCATTAAATCCAGTGAGGATTGTTGTTAAGTCCTTGTTTATCCTGTTTGCACTCAAGCATGGAGGACAAGAGAGTAATGGCCCAGCCTCCAGCTCTCATTAGCAAAGGTAGGTGTGCGTGTGTGTGGCTGACTTTCAATGTGTGAATGTGCTTCCCCGCATGGTGTGTGATCTGTGTGTTTGGTTGTGTGTAAATGTGTGTGTTTCATAAATGCCTTTCGATACAGCTAATGTAAGTTATGATGTTTTAATTAAAGGATCTCATTTAATATATGTAAACAACAGTGTGTGTGTGTGTGTGTGTGTGTGTATTACCTTTGAAAACAGGAAACTAATTGTGGTTGAAAAAATAACACACTTTGAATGGAGATGTTCAATAGTTATAATACTAAAAAAAACAACTTTTTGATGCATTTTGTAGTTAATTACTTTTTTTCTTTTAAGTAGTAAAATAATGCTTCTAAACATGCATGCCAGATGGACTGCTATGTGTTTGTGTGTGTGTGCATGCGTACATCTGTGTGCATCCATAAAATGACTGTTGTCATTTTGACTGTGTGTATAAAATCCTGTGCAGTGACCTTAACCCAATCACACACACACACACACACACACAAACACACAGGCGGTGTATATGAATCCACATTTCCAGATTGCTGTTAGTTTAGTGACCCATGTTGGTGTTGATACACTAAAGTATTTGTGTGTGTGTGCACGAAATAAATTAGATGTTTAAATATTCATTGGCACATTCTTAAAGCCTCACAGCTGGAGGGGAACCGATCAGCTCCCCTGTAGCAGACTTGTCGCAGCTGACTGAATTGAGTGTGTGTGTGTATGTGTGTGTATGTGTGTTTTAGGCCAGTCTAAGTAACACTGGTAAGTTGTCAAAGTATTCATATTAAATTCTTGTGTGTTCAGAGACATTCCCTTTTTAATTAATGTGCTACTGTGTTTATATGATATTAAAGGCAACAATGCGATCAATGCATGCAGGAGTGTGACGTGTTGTGCAATCAGTTTTGTAGGGATTATCCCCCACCCTCTCTCTCTCTCTCTCTCTCTCTCTCTGTCTTTGTGTTGGTCTCGTTGGCCACATCCACACCACGTTTCATGAAAATTGCCTCAAAACTTTTCAGGTAATGATGCTGAAATGAAAACAGAAAGTTGTTGGTTATGAACAAAAGCATTTTAAAGAAGACTAGATTATTAGATTAGATTAGATTAGATTAGATTAGAAGATTAGATTAGATTAGATTAGATTAGATTAGATTAGATTATTAGATTAGATTAGATTGGGTTTTATTTGTATAACAGCTTTAAACACTGTGAAACATGGAGTTATATAGAATGTAGAAATGCTTCAGTTTTGGATATTTCACCGGCATATCATGCAAACGTTGTGGTTCTGGTATATTTTGTGTGTTTCTGTTAAGTTCTGATTTAATGGTCAGAATTTTGATGAAGTGAGGCACCAAAGAGTTTTTGAAATGATTATATTTAGTTATTCTGTCATGTTGACTCATTTTCATGAAGGACCTGAAAGTTCTAGTTGGAGCACAGACTGGTCAGATCAAGACTGAAGGGACTCCAATGTTCATCCTATGACCTTGACGGCCGTGACCTTAGCTGCGCTGACAGAGTCTCGTGCCGTGCTTCTATCCAGTATCTCATTACTCTCTCATCCCTCCCTCCTAATTTATGTACATGATCCTCTGAAGTCTCAGCTGTAATCTTAAGCGTAGGCCGTCATTGTGGGCTGGGAGCTGATTGATTGATTGGAGTGATTACCGAGCTGTGGTCCACTATTATTTTGTTCGAACACCATCACCTCAGTTGGTATCACACCAAGGCACAAATCCATGGAGGTGGGAATGATAGAATGACGGGCTACGGTCTTGAATTGAAGTGTGGTCTGGTTGTTTGGATGTTTACTCCTGCACTCATTTGTGTACGCGGTGAAGAGCACTGAAGAGCTCACGCAGCCCTGGGGGGAACCTGTGCTGATTGTTCGGGGCTCAGAGGGGGTGTTGTTGACCTTTACATGCTGAATGTGTTCCGTCAGGAAGAAGAAAACCCGTTTTGTCATGTAAGGTTCAACGTCTAAGTGTTCTATTCTCTGTATTAATAAATAAGACTGGAGGTTGTTGAAAGCTGCACTAAAATCAACAGTGTCTTCCAAATGCTTCAGGATGAGATGTGTGAGGCATCTTCAGGGCTCTGTCCTCGTCTGTAATCAAACTGACATGAAGCCAACCATCTCCTTTTTTTAACGGGGAAACGGTGTATTTTTCCAAACACTTCATTCCAGTTGATATTAGAGAAACAGCTCTGAAATCATCCTTGTCTCTTGGACCCGACTTGTCAAGGACTGGTGTGAAGATGTTTTATGGTTTTTTTTCTTCCAGAGAGTGTGGCACGTTTGATGTGGAGGAGATCAGGGATGTTGGCGTTGAACTCTGAGACACAACCAGGATCCTAGCAGAGGTCCCCGGGCTGTGGAGACGCAGGAGGAGGTCACACAGACTCACGTTAGCTACATCATCCACAGACCTTCGGCATGGTCCTGCAGGTGGGTCAACACCAGCTGATTAATGGACTTCATAACAACACATCAAGGCCACAGGTCTGGAGTCATTTAGTCCTGGGGACCGGGATGATGGTGGAGTTCTTGAAATGAGCACGGACTTCACGGAGCTCCAGTGATCGGTTGAAGATGTGTGTGAAGATTGGAGCCAATTTGTTAGCACAGACATTCAGGTAGGAAGGGGAGACCATCTGGTCCTGGGTGAGGGGGCTGGAGCTGGCTGGAGTGTTTGACGTGTTAATGAGTGGGAGAGGGTGAGGAGCGTGTGAAGGTACTTTTAAAATCGGCAGTTCCTTCTGTTTCCTTCGTCAGCGTCTTCCTCGTCTTGCTGTAGAGGGGCCCGTCCCCCCCTCCGAGGGCCTCCTCCTTATGGTCTTCATATGTTGGCAGATCGCTGTCTTGATGATAAAGTGACTTCGGTGTATGTTGGTTCCATGTTGTTCAACCATTTTTTGTCGTTTGTTGCCGTATAGCTTTGTTCCTCCGTGCCCCTTTGTCCCTTCCTGGCGTGCCGCAGCAGCTGGCTAAGCGCCGTTGGAACCGCTTTCAGCTGCACTCTGTAGTGGTTTCTGAAGGCTGCCTGTCTTTTTGGTGTTCATCCAGTCCTTGTCCTCTTTTGTCTGTGCTTTGTTAGACGGCTACACAATTGTGTCCTTTTTGGTGAGCAGGTTGGCCACACAGAAGTTTATGAAAGTGGTTTCTGTCTCTGTGGCCTTGTCAACATCTGTGTTGTGGATTATATTCCAGTCACTGCATGAGGACCCTCTCCGTGTCTCTGTGGTACCACACAGGGGCTGGTTTCACCCTTTCATCTATATAAGCCTTTTTAATGTTTTTGTAGTGTTTGTCCAAAGGTTCGTTGTCTTCTGTTTCACAGCAAACATTCTGATCAAACCCGGTCGGGTTTCCAGTCCTTATGAAGGCCCAGGATGAAGACGTGGGCCCTCGGCGTGCCCCGTAGCCGCTCGTTCCAGCTGCATTCCTGCCGGATGGAACACAAACAGCTCCGAACACTCTTGTCCTCGGCAGGTAAAACGGTCTCACGCTTACACGCGGGAGTTCAATGTCGGGTTACGGAGCGTTTGCTTACACCAGCTGTGAATCGGATCCACGCTAACACGCTGCCTCTGTCCTTCACCGCGTATTTGTTCTTGTTGGTGTGGGCGAGTGGAAAACCCTCCATTTCAACCGGGTAACTGTGAATATCCGCGTGCTGCCAGGTTCCTGCGACAACCAGGACACTCGTTTCTCGGTACTCAAAATATGTCCCGCTGTTGATAAGGAGCTCTGTGTTTTGTCTTTGAGTGACCGCACGTTGCTTAGCATCATGGGAAGCAGAGCAGGTATATTTCCCAGAGACGGAGACGCTGTCTGGCTCCTCGTCAGCGTCGTCTCTGCCGTCGCCGAGTCGGTTCGGGCTGCGCTCTCGCCGCGTCGGGCAGGTTCCTAATGAGAACGCATGCGGGTGCCAGCGGTGCCTCTTTGGAGGAGGAGAACGATGGCTGAGTGCTGCTGCCTGCTGAGGTCGCCTGGTGTGTAGTTAGGAGTTCCTAAACAATCAGTGTGTGGAGGAAAGCTCGAGCTACGGTTCGTAGTAGATAGTATAAGATAGTATAAGATAGGATAAGATAAGATAAGATAAGATAAACTTAATTGATCTCACAGGGGGAAATTCATATATTACAGCAGCTCAAAATGTACAGGTTGGAAAAGGAGTAAGCGATAATAAAAGAGGAGACAAAATTAAAAATATATATATTTATATATATATATATACATGTAGTTTGTATAATGTATATATATATATATATATATATGATAGTACAGAGCAGATTTGGATGCCGTGAAGACCAATTTATTAACCAGAACTGATGT
Source organism: Brotula barbata (assembly GCA_900303265.1). Lineage (NCBI taxonomy): Eukaryota > Metazoa > Chordata > Actinopteri > Ophidiiformes > Ophidiidae > Brotula > Brotula barbata. The sequence continues at coordinate 5,943 of OMNV01022062.1, read as the reverse complement.
TGCAGCACATACGAATCAGAACCAACACTTTCTAATCTGCCTAACAACTATCAGACATATTAATAAAAGTAAACTCTGCCCCCTACTGGTGTGGGGTAATACACGTGGGCCTATGTTACGATGCAGCATCAACCGCTAAGTCCTGTCAAGCCTTAGCATGCGTACATGATAAGAGATGAGCATGTCCATGTAGAGTTAAAGTCTTTGAAACAGAGACGACCAGAGGGATCAACACGCGTCAGACCACGTGAATAAGTTTCACACGGGAGGGCTGAGATCGCCTCGTGTCCCAAATGAGTTCAATAAACGACCAGCCGCAGCACAGCAGGATAAAATATCTGCGTTAGGCGACGCTGTGGAAACTTTAGGAGTTTCATTAGCATTTAAAATAAAACTTTATGACGACGGACCACTGGCGTTTAAGTCAGAGGTTCAGAGTTTAAGAGGTTAATGAGTGTGGAATATGTGGGGAGGAAAGAAGAGGACACACACTTTTCTACTTCACTGCGTTCTCATTAAGAGCACATTCGACTCTCGGCCCTCAGTGCGCACACACACACACACACGCACCAGCACACGCACCCAAAGGCATTCACGGAAAAGTCGCACACACATTCAGCAACGGATTCTTAAAGTATACTTTGGACTTTTACACAGGTCCTCCTGTAGTGTGGTGGACTGAGTCCACGTCGGATGAAGTTTGTCCAATGAGGTTTATAAACGATATAAATTTTTATTTTTTTTTAACCTGTCATCAATCGGGATTCATTTTTTAATTATGCAGGAAGGTGAACGGAGGCGCTGCTTTGTCGGTCGGCTCTGAAAATACCAGAGTCTCACAGCAGCACCCAGAGAAAAGGAGAGGGAGAGCGAGGGAGGAGGAACGGGAGCGAGGAGAACTATTCCTGTTCCGTCTCAGTGGGAGAACCCCAAAGTAGGAACTCATTAACTACTGCCTCTCCGAGAGCAATATTCTAAGTGGCACGGCGAAGATTTTAAACAGTTTAAATCGTTAATCGGCAATGAGCCAGAGGGGGGAGGGGGAGGGGGAGGGACCGACGCACACCATTCAAAGAGTCAACGAGGGATGAAGACGATGACTGCCCATCATTTTCATGCTCAGATGGAAAATTCTGAGATTTCTTTCTTTTTTTTTTCCAATGATCTGCCACTGGCTGTGCAGAAATGACTTTGAAAGTATTTATTGG
>OMNV01022054.1:7750-25272 GCA_900303265.1 Brotula barbata | reverse complement strand
AGAAACAGACAGACAGAGAGACAGACAGACAGAGAAACAGACAGAAAGAGAGACAGGCATAGAGACAGACAGAAAGACAGAGAGACAGACAGATAGAGAGACAAGCATAGAGACGGACAGACAGAAAGACAGAGAGACAGGCATAGAGATAGACAGACAGACAGAGAGATTGAAAGAGAGACAGAAAGACAGAGAAACAGACAGGCAGACAGAGAGACAGGCATAGAGACAGACAGACAGACAGAGAGACAAAAAGACAGAGAAACGGCCAACAGAGACAGGTAGAGAGAGAGAGAAACAGACAGACAGACAGACAGAGACAGGCAGAGAGAGAGACAGACAGAAAGACAGGCATAGAGACAGACAGACAGAAAGAGAGACAGGCATAGAGACAGACAGAAAGACAGAGAAACAGACAGACAGAGAGACAGGCATAGAGACAGACAGACAGACAGACAGACAGACAGAAAGACAAAGAAACAGACAGACAGAGAGGCAGGCATAGAGACAGACAGACAGAGAAACAGACAGAAAGAGAGACAGGCATAGAGACAGACAGAAAGACAGAGAAACAGACAGACAGAGAGACAGGCATAGAGACAGACAGACAGACAGACAGACAGACAGACAGACAGACAGAAAGACAAAGAAACAGACAGACAGAGAGGCAGGCATAGAGACAGACAGAAAGACAGAGAAACAGACAGACAGACAGACAGACAAGACAACTGAAGGAAGTCATAGCTGAAAAGCTCCTCTTGGATGGATTTGAATGAGTAGTAGGTTCCAATAAATTCTTGATTCTATCCCGTGTGTGTGTGTCTGTGTGTGTGTCTGTGTGCATACCAGTGACTACACAGTATTACTACTACAATATAACGACAAATATTGTTCAACTTCTACAAACTACATTTAATATGAATTTGAAACACATATAAGAGTTGGTAGATTTTCATGAGGTGCCAAGTCGAAGTCAAGGCAAGGAGGTCAGGAGGTCAGGGGTTTAGGAGTTTAGGAGTTGCTGATTTATGGATGGGGAGGAGAAAATGTAAAGTTTTATGATCATTCTGTTAATCCCTCTTCATATATTATTGGATGGATATTTTCCTCCTCCAGGCCTCGAACAACAATTAATCAAATAAAAGAGGCAGAAAAGAGAAAATAGAGATAATTAATTGTCAGACACACACGCATGCATACAAAAGGTGTCATTATAATGACCCTCCCACACACACAGGATTTACTTTAAAGTCTCTCGCATGCACACAGACAGACAGACAGACACACACACCCAAGGGAGTCGGGGGGGTAAGGTCATAATATCCTGCCCATGGTGGGGCGGTGAAATCCGGGGAACAGCAATGGATCTGAGGGCCTCCTGAGGTGGAGATGGTTGGAGAAGCTGCAGGCCAGAGGAGACTACATCGATTTGAAAGAGAGAAGTGAAAGTGCTCTGATCCATCCATCCATCTTCTCTGATGAGAGAACCACGGTCTCAGATTTGGATCAGATCACAGTCCACTGCAAACTGCCAGAGTCCATGTCTGAGATAGCAGACAGGAAGACATCATCTACAAATAGCAGTGATGCTGCCTTTATATCATCATACTGGACACTCTCCAGAACCCGGCTACACCTTCACATCCTGTCCATCGAAACCACAAACAGAAGAGGAGATAAGACGCAGCCTCGTCAGAGCTCCACGCTCACCTTGACTGAACTTAACACCAAGACTACAGACACAGCTCTCACCTTGACTGTACTTAACACCAAGAGTACAGACACAGCTCTCACCTTGACTGAACTTAACACCAAGACTACAGACACAGCTCTCACCTTGACTGAACTTAACACCAAGACTACAGACACAGCTCTCACTTTGACTGAACTTAACACCAAGAGTACAGACACAGCTCTCACCTTGACTGAACTTAACACCAAGACTACAGACACAGCTCTCACTTTGACTGAACTTAACACCAAGACTACAGACACAGCTCTCACTTTGACTGAACTTAACACCAAGACTACAGACACAGCTCTCACTTTGACTGAACTTAACACCAAGACTACAGACACAGCTCTCACTTTGACTGAACTTAACACCAAGACTACAGACACAGCTCTCACCTTGACTGAACTTAACACCAAGACTACAGACACAGCTCTCACCTTGACTGAACTTAACACCAAGACTACAGACACAGCTCTCACCTTGACTGAACTTAACACCAAGACTACAGACACAGCTCTCACTTTGACTGAACTTAACACCAAGACTACAGACACAGCTCTCACTTTGACTGAACTTAACACCAAGACTACAGACACAGCTCTCACTTTGACTGTCCGAGGATGGTACAGCCGAAAGAGTTAGCAATTTGGACAGGTGACTTTGAGACCAGAGGCCAGGACAAGGTCAAGGTCTAGCGTCAATCATGGTCCACCAGTTCGGTGGATTGTTTTTTCTAAATGAGAGGGTTGTTTAGCCTTGGTGGAGGTATGCGTTCTACTGAGCATGGTCAACGCTTCAAACAAGAATTGGTAGATGACGTAAAGGAACCGTGTGAACAAACATTTCATGTCAGGCGTCTCCGTACGTCACACCCAAACCAGTGCGACCGGTCCTCTCCCTTTCCATTACAGAGACATAACATGACGATACGTCCATGGAGTAGTTCTGAGACTCTATAAATGCTGTCACAGAGACAACAGACGAGGCTTTTGTGCTGTGCGTAACTCAAAACGGAAGACGAACCCTGAGCTCTGAGCTGCTAAAGGGAGAACAAGCTACAAAGGTAAGACTTTATATTTAACCTAAAGGTGTTACAGCTAAAGGTAATCAGGACTCAGAACTGAAAACAGATATGAACAGGCCCCGTCCTGTCATAGGTGTCTTTCATTATCCTGTGACCATAATTGGGGTTGTCTTCGGCGTAGTTTATGATTGAAGTAAAACCTCAAACATTTTAATCCCTGTGTGGAAATAAACTGACAGACACGTATAACCTGGTAGAAATAAACATTTCTCTTCAGACACCTGCTGATAAACCTGTATAATAACATAAATGACGGATGCATTCCATTTCGTTGTGTCAGTGTCATTTTGTTGTCTGGCTCACTGTCATACCTGATCTGGCACATCTAAATGGAACTTGACAAATTTGACACCATTGAGGAAAGACTCGGCAGGTTCCTGGTTAAGATATATTTATCATTTTTCCAGTTATCAAGCTCCCAAAAAAATCTAACTACAGAACGCAGACCTGGATGTTACAATATGAGGTCAAAGTACAATAACACACATTCCAAACACACGGCGAGCAAACACACGGCGACATCACGCGATGATGAGTCACTGTGAAACCGTTCCCGCATGAGAGTCACACCAAGGGCAAATTAACGTGTATTTGCACAAAAATACACGATAAAAACACATCTTAACAACACAAAGCACACGTTTTTGTGCAGCACATGAATATGAAATTTAACAGCAGACTCAGTGTGCATGCTGGTAGTAGTTCATTTGTTTATATGTAACTTGAGAGAAATTGTACTTACTGATGTATCTTGAGTATTAGACGTTTCCTTCTCTACCTTGTAGCTCAGCTGTTCTTCATCCATGTTTACTGTGGAGGTGGTTCATAAACGGTCGTAGGACAAAAGTCAGGTTTTGACCGATGAAACAGAGTGTAAAACGTGTGTAAACGTGACAGAGATCACTGTCTATTGACAGTGTTGGAAGCGATTTAATGTTCACTTGTTCTCGTTGTTGACTTACTGTTTGTTAGGAACGGGCATCACAAGGATTCTTGCATTCATGCATAAGATTAAGTGATGGAATGTTCAAACTGACAAAACTGTCTCTGCTTTCCACTGTCCCACTCTCATTTTCAGGTCACGTCAGGTCGAAGTCATGTGGCCAAACCAAGGTGAGACAGCAGACATGAAAAGATAAAATGATGGGTTTTGATGAGCAGTGGGTTTGGTTTAAGAGTACTGCTTATTCTGAATACTCCTCTGTACACGTGTGTATGTATTTATCAGCTGTTCCTCATCCAGTGGGCCCGCCAAATCCTGCCTTCCCTCCTGGGTGCAATCCTGCCTTCCCTCCTGGGTACAACCCTTCGAACCCTCCTGGGTACAACCCTGCTGGGTACAACCCTCCTGGATACAACCCTGCATACCCTGCTGCACCTCCTCCAGGGACATTCCCCCACCCGCCACATCATCCAATGTGGCTACCAGGCCAGTATCCTGCTGTCATGTTCCCCCCACCACCTCCAGGAGCAAGGCCTTGTGGAGGCCCAGGACCTCATCCATACCCTGCAGCTCCTGGTAGATATCCGGCCGTGCCCCCTACAGGATTTCACCCAGGTCCATTCCCACATGGTTATCCCTATAGAGGGCACCACAAGGGTTATTATGGAGGGGTTCACTGTAAGCCTGGAGCAGTAGTCGGTGGCTTTGCAGCAATGGCAATGGGAAAGGTCGGACATAAAGCCCACAAAAAGATGAAGAAAAAGATGGATAAGATGAATAAGCATGCATACAAGCACTGGAACCATAAATATGGTTACAAGGTATGGATGAATTTAAAGTTACACCAGGTTCATAGCAACCGGTCCAAAATCCAAGATGTATCATTTATGTTTTGTTCTGTCGGCTGTATGAAAATCGATGGTTTCCGTTCATACAACTTGTCATGATAACATTGGTGAGAGCTGAGACCATGCAAAGAGGAAGTTTTTAAAAAATGTGTTAACACAGTTTGTTAGTCAGATCATGTGTTCAAGTCCTGGTCTGATCATGGTCCTCTCTGGGTGGAGTTTGCATGTGGATGGATGGATGATGGATGATGGATGGATGGATGGATGGGTGGATGGGTGGATGGGTGGATGTGGCTGTAGCGGATGGAGGGATGGGTGGATGTAGCGGATGGATGGATGATGGATGTAGCGGATGGATGATTGATGATGGATGGATGGATGGATGTATATGCATAACAATGTATCGTACCATCAGTGTACCATCACATACTGTAATCTACTTCTGTAACCAGTGATAATGTTTGAAAGGATTTATTGCCTTTATCGCAGTATAATTACCATTTTGAAGTGCATGTACATGTCGTGCGTATCAATCGATTTAAAGTCACCATGCCTAAAAAAAGTTTGATGACAGTAAAATTCCAGCTGATGATGAATGAACTCATGATCCTATGAACATTGAAAAACTTATTTATAACCTTATGTTTATTTAGATTTTATTCATAACATGTGTCCTTGTATAAAAAAAAAAAAATTCAATCATAAATTCAATGAATTCCTTGAAGTTTATAACGTTTTGTGTTTGTGTTAAATCTATTTTTAAACTCATGTTTCTCTTCTTCACAGTCATCAAGCAGCAGCAGCAGCAGCAGCAGCAGTGACTCGGACTGAGTCAGCAGCTCAAGAGACCACTTCAAAAATCATGAAAACATGCAGTATTTTATCTCACTATATATGACCTACTTCTTACACAGGAAATACATATGCTACAAATGTGACTATTTAGACTTTTGTTTTTTATATATATAAATGTTCTGTAGTTCTTATTTCTGTACAAAAAGTCCACCGTAGAGGGAATGGAACCGTAGGAATCTAATTTACTTCTCTGAATTTATGAGGTGAGTTGTTATGAATTGTCAGTGTCTTTGGTGTTTTGTATCTTTTGATTGTAATATAAAATTTTTTGGTCATAAACACACACATCTATCTTGTGTCTTCTGCCTCCCTTTAACACAAAAAAATGACACTTGTTTTATTTTGAAATACTTCACTGCCTACGGTAAAGCTCACACAATGTAACACGACTACTAAATACAAATATGTTACATAACTCCACACCAACAAACACACACATTCCAGGCAGCTTATTATACATTTCATTATAATCTGGAGATAGACTTACATCTTCATTATCTTTTTTGCTGCGGTGACGAGCAGGGATTACTGTGAAAACTGTATAAGTTTGTTCCATGTCATAATGTTCTATCTATTGTTCTACTAGCCATTTATTTCATTCTTTGATAATACATCAGGTGTGGCTTTGTGTAGTCCAATCGGATCTCCCAGGTAATATTTCACAGGGACGTACGTCATGTCTTTGGGACTAAAACTGTAATATGGAGTTAAATCTACAAGGCTATCAGCAGATTTTCAGATTTCTGTTGCTTGTGCCATGTTTGTAATCTCTATTTTATATGCCATAGCAAATACTGTTGTGCTGCTGGAAATCAAAACAATATAATGATGAATTTATTGCATTGATATTTTCTACAAGTCCAAATTCAGGTAAATTATTACAATTAACAGCACTCACAGGTCAAGTCTTCTCTTGTATGTGTTTGTTACCATTTAGATCTATTCCATTCAACAGATACTGCATGATTTAGTTTGTCATTTTCGAAGAAGGCCCTCATTTTTTCTTTTAAGTATGACATGTTGCTTATTTCTGATGTTGATCCCTATATACACTCATTTGAAAAAATGGGGTACTCTGAACTCCTTACACTCTGACAACATTCATACATTTTTTTATGCCTTATTACAGACTTGCACACATTTTTTTTTTTTTTTTTTGAAGCACATTGTTTGAAATAGTTTTCGTTCAAATCTCATGCACATATGGCAGACCATCGGTCCTGCCAGTGTATTCTGGGTTGCAGCATGAATCAAATAACGTTGTTTTGGGGTCATGTTGTTGTCTGGGAAAAGGTTCCCCATATGCTTTAAATTCTGTTCAGTGAGTGTTTTCAACTTGTTAAGTGTCTGTACACCAATAAGAGGAGCAAACAAAATTTGAACAATCTCTATGAGTTCAAAAATGATTTTATGGTACTTAGTGCCAATCAGAAATGGCAGTATTTGATAGTAGTACCTGTACCTGTAGATCCTGTGCGATCTAACTATTCGCGCACGAATCTGTCTGCTCGCGCACAGATCTGTTGGCTAGTGCACGGATCTAACTTCTCGCGCACGGATCTAACTTCTCGGGCACGGATCTATTTTCTCGCCCACGGATCAGTCTGCCCACGCCTCTAGTTGTGCCTGCACTTAGAACACTTAACGGTTTATCACTGCCGAAAAAAATCCAAATTCTGACAAATAAAGCGTTATTTGTTTTATTTGTATCACATTGACAAGCAAATAATGAAACGACAAGTCATTTTTCCATTTTTTGATTTTGAATTCTCGTCGGAATACCAAATGAACGAACGATTCCACTGAACTGTGTTATTCCCACTTTACCTTATTAAATACATGGAGGGGGGGCAGTATGAGGAGTAGTCATAATTCAGTACTGCAGCACAGAAACAAAAACCAAAGTATAGTTTGTGGATGTTGGAGAAGTCAAGCTATGGATAAACTTGCCACAATTGCCACATCGAAAGGTATGTTATACTGTTATACACGTTACAGTATATGTTGTATGTATGTATGTTTTCATCGCTATAAGCTAGCTCGTAGCTAACGTAATTAGTTGCTGTCTGCCGTCTTTTGGGTGACTTTCTTATATAGACTACTTATGTTGTATGTTGACGCAGTGAGACATTACAATAAATAGATTGAACCCATATTATTTTTTTCCGTTGTTTATGACGTTTTCTACCAAGTAAAAGGTGTGGTTTTAATGTTTAACAAGCTTTAACAAGCTTGTCTAAAAGTGCTACAGTCAGTGTCGATACGATAGTGGTACTGTACATATTAAAGTACAATAAATAAATAAATTCATTTTCTATAACACCTCAACATAAATTGTTTTCTGTTGTGAAATATGAATACCTTATTGGAGGAGTTGAGGAAAGTGTCACTCTTACTCAAACACAATGTCAGTTGTACAGGCAGTGTCACAATGTACAAATGAGTCTGTAAATTACTCCAACATTTCCGTACACAGGGCTGAATGAATCCAGTGATAAGCTCGGTGTCTTGACTCAAAGCCCAAAGCCCAAGAGGAATGAAGCTAATTAATTTGACGATGAAGAATAGAAATATTTGAACAATGAAACAACAATGTAAAATCCACGTTTAAGAACCAAGTGCAATAACTCTGTTCTTCTTGGACTTTGGGTGGAAACAAATACAACTCTGTTAAATGGACGGTCTTTGTAATTATTTAAAGCCTCTAGAAACTCAAATCCACAACAGCCTTTAAGTCCCCGTGACGGTCGTTTGTAGGCTACATCCAGTACACATCAAAAAGTATCAGAAATTTGGTGTAATCCAAATTTGAGGTATTGTCCGTGAGGTAAAGTTATAGATTTTGTCGAGGGTCTCTTGGTGGATGTCTTTGAAGAGAGTATAGATGGCGGCTGACGGACGACAGCGGTGAAAATGTTGTAACTATAACATAGAGATGAGATGTAGGTATTTGTTTATGTATATATGTGTGAGTGTGCTTTGCTGAGGCCCCTATCCACACCGGTCAGCACAGAAGATCAGTACATACTGCAGCTTGGCTGTGCTGTGTTGTGTCTGAGGGAGATCTCAATCAAAATGTGATCTCCTAAGCCCCCATTGAGAAATGGTCTAAACTGCAAAATGAGGGTTGTTTTTCTTTCTTTTCCGCTTGGTCTTCAAAAAATTGGGAACAAAATGTAAATGTGTTTCAGAAGGAGACGAACTTCAACTAGTGAAGGCAGTGGCTTTCAAAAGAGGAGCCCATCTCAAAGTGTGTGACCATGTCCAACCCACAGTTCATAGGATTCAGACAGTGATCTTGAACAAGCAGGATGCTTCTACTTTTAACAGAAACGTTGTGCAGCGAGCACGTTGTGGCCTTATCTAAGGAGCTCTTCTGTCAACGTGTAAGAAACACCACGATGAATATGATTTCAATCGCAAGGACTACAGATGACTACAGAAGACTCCAGATACCTAAGCAAACCGTGACGTCAATGCCATGGCAAAGTGATTGGTGCAGTATTACCCAAAGATTAAGGAAAGGTCTTCAAACTGTGAGTGGTTAAGTTGCTTTTTGTCACAGTTGCTTCTTTTTGATGTTAAAGGTGAAAGCTTGGATGTTTTTTGTCATCTCAACCCGTTTCTACAAAAAAGCCATTGACGAGTCTCTCTCTCTCTCTCTCTGTCTCTCTCTCTCTCTTTCTCCTCAGAGGTTAGTCAAATGTTTGACACGTTTGTTGGTGTCATTTCAAACTGGTTCTTCTCAGATACGATGTAAACCAGCTGCAGTGTTTTGTTATGTTGTTTGTTTTGTTATTGTTACAGTATTACGGTGCCATAATAGCTTGAATATTTACTTTTTGACAGCATGCACAAATTGAACATTGGTTCTCAATCAGTTAAAGATTCATTTGCAATTTTATGTAACTGGAAGGAAACTGGTTTTATCCTGAATGATGGACTGAATATTGCCAATTAATACAAATTTTTTGTTAGTGTTCCCTTGAATGCTTCTGATGCCTTAATTTAAGACAAGTCAATTCTTTTTGAAGAGATTGGGTCTCTAACTCTTTGTCTAACTCGTGGCAGTTGGTTTTGTCTGGAGCCCCTAAAATGACACTTGACCTTCCATTTCCTCCTCATTCTGCACAGTAAAACCCAGGAGTCGTCTATGATCACGGAGTGACTCATCTTCATTTGAATATTTTGATATATTTGATATTCATCATATTCATTCATCACTGCACAGTGAAGCTCCAAATGGTGGCAGGCAGAAGATAAACGACAGAAGTGATGAAGTTGTTATTGTATGTCAGTATCTGATTATATTTTCTGATCGATTCATCCCTGATCACTGCCGGTTCCTCTTTATGGGGAGACGTACAGCTCAGGTTAAATGATTAATACTCTCTAATCCTCCTGTTTTCAATTTATATTTGGCCCCAAACACGCCTATGATTAATTACATTTCTAAATACTAACTTTATCGTGTTCTACATTTAATAGGCAGCAAACTTTTCCTCACAGGTTTGTCCTCGAGCAGAGACTGCCCCGTCCCATCTTTGTCTTCACCACTCTCTCTGTGATGATGGGTCAGTCTGATCATCACCTGATCTGTGGAGATACAGAGATGATGTAATACGCCTCTCTGCATCATTTTCAGCTTGGATGCACCTCATTGCTCCTCTCTTGTAATCTGGTCATTTGCATATCTGGCCAAACACGGCCACCAGCCAAGTCATTTCCCAAAATGATGTCAACTTCCTCCACTGGCGATTCTGGACGGGCAGCAACCTCCACGTGACTGCACGAGATGAGAGGACAGATGGACTTCACGGACAAACAAAAAAGAACACAGGTTCCCCTGTCTGACTGAGATTAGACATTATCGTCTTTTGTTTTTATGATTGGCTCATACAGCTGATTTTGATTGCAGCTCTTGAGGAAATTTGTATTTTCGTTTATTCATATGACATTCCGATTGGACATGTCCAAAGCACCGTCTCTATGACAATATTTAGAAACTACGGATTGATCACTTAGCCACATTCTCCCAGCATCCATCTGTCCATCTTCCATCCATTAGTTAGACTGCTTATGTATACATCCACATACCGTGTACTTGACTCGAGGGGAACGCACCAGTAGTGTATTTTACTTGTATCAACAACCATCTCTCTATCTGTAAAAACACACATGCACACACACATAAGATAGGAAATGTGAAATAGTTGAAAACAACCCATATGAGATCTAGGTTAGAACTTGGTGTTCCTGCCAATGAAGGTGAGATCCTGAACGTTTAGTGTGTTGATGTGTGACAGAGATGTGAGGGTTGATTACGTAGATGTGAACACTACCCAGTTTTAAACAGTCAACCTCTTTGTCCTGAACCAGGAAGGAGTCGTCATGAGCTCTTACACTTTGCAATTAAAAAAAAAATCTATTTACCATTATTGAGTGCCATATGATGCGTCTAAAAAAATGTCAAATATACAAAACAATGCAGCTCAGCATGTCTTCCAGGAACCTGTATGTGACGGTTTTAGCAACACACATTCGACCAGGAATCAACCTGGCATGAAACTTGAAGCGTGCCACAAACAGGAGTTAAATTTACCCTCTACACTATAAAAACAGTTTTACTGTAAAACATCACTCAAATCCATCTAATCTGATCTAATCTAATCTGAACGTTAATAATCTGTTGTATGTTAAACAATCCGACTTTACCCGGCTGGACTCATCAAACTCCTCACACTGTCAGAGATGACGTACAGATTCTACCTGAACATGTAGCGTGTGTGTGGCGTGTGGTGTGTACTTTGACAGGTTAACATATGAAGAAGACACAGAATGTGTGTGTGAATGTGTGACTGATCAAAACTTGCCATGAAAAATTACCCAACATGTAAAAGAGGAAATTCCACAATGTCTGTATGCATGAATGCATTTGTTCAATTCTACAGTAAAACAACAGCAATATTTCAATAAAACAGCAGATCATCTTGGACACACACAAACATGATGTTCAGGCTAAACACTACAACAATAACAAAAGTAATAGTAATGGTAAGCTCTGTCTCACACACACACATACACACACACATCGCCATCTTGTGGTAAAAACAGACGTCTCCACTTGAAACTATCAGATCTATAAGTTCAGTGCTGAGTATTAAGGCGTATACACAGCACATTACTTATAGATAACAGAAAAATGTGATTGATTGGAAACATAGAATACGCTGGCAGTGAACAGGATAAATAACAAGAAAACATCCTGACTATGAACTCGTACATTTGTATGGATGGTTAATGAATTAAACAATAGGTAATCAGATAAACATGGTAGAACAGATCTAACGTGACGTCTCTATAGACTAAGTGCTGTGTTTATGTCCATCTTAATCTGGAACCTTCATCAGATCCACGTTTCCACAGTCAAAACATCAATCTGAGCTTTTTGTACAGACTTGTTGATCCATCATTGTAATGCACAAATACAGAAAACAACAATAAAACCATGAAGCTACGGAGCCCACTGAGACACATGAAATGTATGTATATGAATAATGTGACCCCCTCCTTGAATCACCACCTCACCGTGGTGGAGGTGATCGGTACTTAAAGTGTCGTAGGAGCGGTGTCGTCTGTAGCATCAGCTCATGGTACGGCCTCCTTGGTAGGGCAAATTGGTCCTAGGTGAGGAGCCAGACTAAGATCACAAGCCCAACATGAAGCGCTCAAATTTGGAACGAGATAGGGAAACCGAGGCCCGGGGGGAGGTCGTGGAGGCCGTGGAAAATTACTTTGGTCGGCTCCGAAGCTGTTCTGGCAAACCATCCAACACCTCAGGAAAGGGAGGCAGTCCTTAGCCAAAGCTGTCACTAGCTGGGGCGGGGAGCTGCTCATTGTCATCACATTGTCGGACGGTGGAAGAAGCACTTCGAGGAACTCCTTAACCCGACCTCCATGCCAATCCTAGAGGAGGCAGGGACAGAGGGCTTGGGTGGGTCAGAGGCCGTCTCCCTGGTGGAAGTCACTGAGGTAGTTAAGAAGGTTCGCAGTGGCAAAACACTGGGAGTGGATGAGATCCGACCCGAGAGGCTGAAGTCCCTGGATGTTTTAGGGCTGTCATGGCTGACACGTCTATGCAATGTCACGTGGAGGTCCGGGACAGTACCCCTGGACTGGCAGACCGGGATGGTGGTTCCCATTTTCAAGAAAGGGGTCCAGTTGGTGTGTTCCAACTACAGAGGAATCACACTCCTCAGTCTCCCCGGGAAGTCTAAGCCAGGGTACTGGAAAGGAGACTCTGCCAAGGCTGCCCCTTGTCACTGGTCCTGTTTGTGATCTTCATGGATAGGATTTAAGGGCGCAGTCGAGCGTTGGAGTGCATCTCTGTTGTTTGCAGATGATGTGGTTCTGATGGCTTCATCAGACTTTGATGCACATTGGGCAGGTTTGAAGCTGAGTGTGATCAGCACCTCCAAATCTGAGGCTATGGTACTCTCCCTGAAAAAGGTGGAATGTTCCCTCTGGGTGGGAGGAGAGTCACTGCCTCAGGTGGAGGAGTTCAAGTATACTGAACCATCGTGGTGAAGAGGGAGCTGAGCCCGAAGGGGAGGCTGTCAACTTACCAATCGATCTACTTTTCTGTCCTCACCTAAGGTCATGAGCTTTCGTTAGTGACCGAAAGGACGAGGTCGCAGATACAAATGGGATTGTGATTCCTCCGTAGGGTATCTGGCCTCACCCTCAGGGACAGGGTGAGAAGCACAGATATCCGGGAGGGACTCGGACTAGAGCCGCTGCTGCTCCGCATTGAAAGGAGTCAGATTAGGTGGTTCGGGCACCCAGTCAGGATGCTCCCCGGTCGTCTTCCTAGGTAGATATTCCGGGCACAACCACTTGGGAGAGAAGGCCCTGGGGAAGACCCAGAACACACTGGAGGGACAACATCTCTCAGCTGGCCTGGAAATGCCTCAGGATCCCTAAAGATGATTTGGAGGACCTGGCCGGGGACACAGTAATGTGGGCTGATCTGCTCAGTCTGCAGGCACCGCCACCCGGCAGAAAATGGATGAAAAAATATTTAAAACAATAAGTAGAATATACTCATTTAATAATAATTTAAGAAGTATTTGGCACTTTAGGTCTTTAAAGAGTGGACAGAACTGCTAAAGGATTATGTAAGAGGATTCTGAATCATTCTACTTTGTCTTGGATTTCCTGAGTGGACCAAACCTCTCAGTGTGCTGCTCCCCTCTGTAGACCTGTGACCTCTGCTTATGCTTTTTGGCCATTTTACTGTCTGAAAGCAGTGATGAGTCCAACGTTTTTGTTTTTATTAACTCCTGCAGCTTGTAAGATGGCATCCTCTGACAAACCGAGGCAGCGACTGATGTCTTTTGCTCATTTCTGGTCCCTGACACATCATTTTACCATCAATGTTGGACTTACGAACGTGACAAAATATGCATTTAAGACCAAGAACAGTAATGAAAGTACCTCTAGTTATGGTTAACTTTATTTGAATGTTGTTTATTGAAGGAAATCAGAGCAAAATAAAATCATTTTGGAGAAAGAAAGATGGAAACTGTCAAACTGAAACTAAAGAGTGCCAGCGTGAACGTGTCCATGCAGGTTTCAGCCTCACAACTCTGTGACTCATTCAAGTGCAATCTGATTATTTGGTTTCAGAATTGAAGAAAATACTCCACATCACTTCTTTGACGAGGGATGTCTTTAAAGGAAGTAAACAAAAATAAAAAAAGATATTCCCCAGCTATGCTCCGCCCCCACCGCTGATCCTTCAGAGTAGCCTTACTCTGCTGGATTAACATACACGGAAACGCTCTCCATTTGTATTTGTGGAAAATATCGGACGCATTTTTTATGATTTTTGTAATGATACTGCGGTAACACCACAGCAGTATTCTAGTAGTATCAAAGTTACAGATATCAAGCATAGTATTACAATCGTGATTTTAGCAGAGCAGTCCCACAGCCGCCTCTCACCATACAAAAGTACAAAAGATTAAAACAAAGTCAAAGTAAAGCAAGCCAATCAAAACACTCCAGAATTTCACTCCAGACTTCAACCAAACTGGAGGGAACCTCAAGGACGATTCCATACCGAACACTGTGACCTTCTTTAAAGGGGACAGATTAGACTTTCATTTAGTCTGCGATGCTTTATTGGACTAAAACACCCTGATCCATCACTACATTCCCCTGTGCACAATGAGTGAAAACAGTTGAGGCACTGTCACTTTAAGGCCCCCTCCTATAAAGCTTTTTGTTCTGACCTGACCAAATATTGCTTCACTCGCCTCCTATCTGGTGGGTGTGTCTAAGCTAACAATGTTTCATACAAACATGGCCTTCATTGCTCTACAAACAACCTCAAACACAACCTGTCCCCTTTAAGGTCCGTGTGTGAACATGTGCAGCTGCTCAACAAATAATCTGCTACAATCTACCTCGCAAAACAAAAAACAATGGGTCTCATTCATCAAAAATTGCATATTTTTTTTCTTTACACTTTTGCATACCAGGAGTACAAACAGAACAAGTAAATTTCACGTCTTCAGGAAACGTGCAAAACACCTAATGATTATGGTAATGAATCCCACCTGATCTTAAAGTGAGTCCTTATTCTAATATGGGTTGAAAATGAAAAATTCAAGTGGAGACATCAGGAGAGATCTGGATTATCTACGTGCAGTAGATTTGGAAAAAACAAGTGGTTTGACCTCAAACATCCCTCAGCTGCCAACTGAGGATGAACTGAGGACGGCAGCAGAGGCACGCGTGCCGCCGGACAACATGGAGACACTGGGAGAAAGTCCAGCAGCTGCAGGAGCAGAACAGGATTCAGCCTCAAAACAATCCCAACCAATCCAACGGACATGTGCTCCCTCTGAGTACAACATACGGAACGTTCTCTCTTAAACTAACTCGAGTGTTGTTAATTATAACTAAAGTTGAGTATGAACTGTTTGGACTGTTTACGAGAACTCTCCACCACTTCTTTCTTTCCAGTATGAACCAATTTGATGAGTCAAAGTCAGTGTGATGGATGAGGTTGTGTGGTGCTGACCTTCACCTTCACCCTTTCGTGGATGAAGCTGAAAAGAGCAACAAGAAGTGTGAACACAGTTTTCTACGTGCGTAAACAGCGAGTCTATTCAAACTGTGATAACTACCAAGAACAGGACCAACAGCTTTGATCGGGGTCACTCCGTTTGTTACCACCATCTTTCCTCATTATAACTTACTCTCAACGCAGTGTTTCACAATATAGACATTTTTACAATCCTTTGCAGAAAAATTCACATTGAACGTATTCAATCTGTCAAGTATTAACAGTTTCCTTTTCATGATGAAGAGCTCAGGATAAGGTTTGTGTTTTTTGTTTCTTTCTTCCTCTTCTCAGTAAAACCTCTTGTTTCTCTCCTGTCTTTTCTGGAAAACCACCGCTCCTACCACCGCACACACCACGATTCCAAGCAGAGCGCACAGCAGGAGCAAGAACACCTTCCAACCCGTGAGGGGCGTCCCACGGAAGTTTCCGGTGGGATCATCAATGTTGTCTGTCGGACAGGAAACAAACCAAAGCATGTTAGACCAAACCCAACGCCTGCTTGATCTAGGAACATGAACTCAGAATCCCTCTGGATCCATCGGGTCTTTGTTTTACCTTTAGGGGACTTGAGGAGGCTCACGCTGGGCTCGATTTTAGTCCAGTCCAGGTTTTCCTCCTCGGCCGTGTGTTCCACCACCAGCTGGTAGAGCTTCATGGAGATGATGTCATGGTTATCTGAAACAAGGCAAGACATGAAGCGGAACGAAGAATGTTCAGGGAAATAAAGATCTCGTAAGGATCAAGAAAAAAAAATTAAAATAATTAAAATAAGAAAAACGAAACTAATTTTTCATTTCATTTTTCAAAGTAAAATAAAGAAATGTAGTGGGTGGAGGCCAAAGAAAAGCAGCTTATTTATGAGTGCCTGAGCGTTTGTCATGTGTTGTCATGTGTCCACTGTCAACAGCACTCGGAGCTCTAAGGAGTCTTTGTCACTGTGTCTCTTGTGATTGGAAGTGACAAGTTTTAGATTCTGAAAGATTCATAAGTTTGATCAGATAACATAACAAAAGGCAGCCAGGGCCTGTAATCCTTTGATCATAGTGCAGCTTTAAGACTCCAACCTACCGGACAGATCTCCTGTGGCTGCCGATGCACCAAAAAAATATCCGGTGGGAAGCCGCACGCCTCCGATATCGATGCACTCCTTCCACTCGTTCCTGTCATCCACATCCACCATCACCTGCAGGAGAGAAACTCTGGATTACAAACAGAAACAAAGCCGATTCCTCAAACGATTAGTTTAGACTTGAGTCATATCATGGGTTCTACTTACAGAGCAGTTTTAAAGAACAGATGGGACAGTTAAAGCTTTTATCATCATAACTCCAACATTCAACAGAGAACTTCAACCTCTATCTAATGTATTCTGCGTGATTGTACTGTGTTGTTTTAGTTTTATATGACGAAGGAGTCAAACATAAAGAATGAAAAGTTATAAAATTCCACGACTTTTTCAACATGATTTTGTATTTAAAACTACGTGGCCCGTAGTATTGTTTTACATTTAAGTATTTGCTGTTTTTCCAACCAAGTATCTCAATACTCAGTTGCAAAAAATGCTAAATTCATAACCAACAATAACGTTCAGTCATTGTTGTTATCAGTGTGACAAGTAGCATCACATCAATCAAGAGGACAGAGTAGTTTTATTATGATGACATGTTGTTAATGAGGCTGACGTGTTGGTCATCATGCTATCATTTATATCAAACACAAATCAAACACGACAGAGAAAAGGCTGAATACACTGCAGATGGCATTGACTGTGCTGTATTATTATTATTATTATTATTATTATTATTAATAATAATAAATTGTAGCAGTAATAAGTTTGTGTCATTAAGTTCTCTCTTATCTTCCCTGGATGTAAGTGAATGTGATTTGACTGAGATTCATTGTTTTCCAGGCCTTGGAGAATC
>OMNV01022026.1:48023-58735 GCA_900303265.1 Brotula barbata | reverse complement strand
TCTGATGTCACATTCCTTGGATCCAAGATCAGGCTGTCCACACTGAGCCGAGTAACGTACAAATGCTGCTTTAGTGGCAAATATTTTGTGTTTTCACTGCATTTTAGAAAAGTTAACCATCCACAGAAAAACAGCAAAAATGCTTAAACGTCTCCAATACTCACACACGGTCAGCCTGAGGGAGGATGGGAACAGGTCTACACCAGCTTAATCTGACTTGAATACGAATCACATCTCGTCTTCTGCAAAACTATTTTCAACACCAACGACTCAATCCGAGTAGACAAAAAAGAACATTTCTACCACCTCCATCTTGTTTGTTCGTCAAATCCAGGATCACATAATCACATCATGTGATCATGTGACAATCTCACGTCCACCTCTACAGCTACACTGTGAAAACTGTGCGTTTTCAGATTTCCCCCCCCTGGAGAACGTCTCTGAAAAGCCCTATTTTTGTTTCCCATTTTGGCTCCGACGTAACGTGGATGAAGCCTTTGTCTGACATCACGATGTGGTAATTGGGTCTGCAACAACAAACCTCATAAGCGGGGCCCTTCACATGGAAACCAGGTGTTGGGGGAGTGGGAGGAGCTTAGAGGCAGCGACAGCACTGTACGCTCCTACTAATCTACCAAACGCACACGGGGTGAGAGCACAGAGAGCGACGGAGGAAAAATGAAACAACTGGTGATGGACAGATGGCGGAGCGATGCCGAGGCCGAGGCCGTACAGCTCCCGACTTACTGGCCAGCTGCCCGCCGCGGCTGGGTCGCATCCGTGCACCGACACGCACACAAACATGCACACAGCACGCGGGAAATGTCAGGAGCGCTATGACATTTTAAACGCGTCTTTTAAAGGTGAAAGTCAACTCGACACCTCCTCGCATCAGGACCGCTGTCCGAGCGGCAGATTTATCCGTCTGAAAGATGAGGTCAGAGATGAGGTCACAGGAAGCTGGTGGACCAGAGAGAGATAAAGGTCCACGCTGGCTCCGTTACATTATAAACCAACGCTGAATGCATGATTTATGAGTCGCACAAGGCTATCTCGTGGAGGAGATGAGAGGAAAGGGATATTTAGATGGTGGGATTCATTGCGGTCAGTCTGCTTGAAAGGATGAGCACCAGTGGTGGATAAAGGACTGCAAAGGTATCGTGGAGTAAAAGTATGAGACGTGACAGCCACGAGGAGTGCCGGGAATTCGATCGGCGATGAGCAGGGCTTAAGTGAACGGCCGCTCGGTGTTCAGGTGTTGCTGACGTGCAGTGCTGGACTCGCAGGTTGGGGCTCTCTTCCTGTTAACTTCAATGTCCAGCAGCGACCAGAAGAGAATACATAACGAGGAACGCTTCCTCCTGCACAATCCGACGCACGGGACGGAGGACAGCGTCTCCACGCGTCAGCAGCCCGTTTGTATATACGGGGGCCGTGTTTGTGACAAGACGCAGCAACACCTGCTGCTGTGTTTTGACATGCGTGCGTGCGTGCGCCTCTCTCGTGCTCTCGGCATCGTCCTCACTGAGACTACATCGACCTGAAAGTAAAACGCAGAGCGAGCAACCTGTCCTCGCCTCTCCTCGTCACTGCGTCTCTGCCATGAACGGCCCTGCCCCTGGGGTCATTAGCATTAGCTGGCAGCCTGTCTGAAGCTGCAGGTCATTGCTCTCTCTCTCTCTCACACACACACAACCACCCACAAAACTACACACACTACATAAGTCAACAACGTGTCTGTGCTTTAACAACAACATGCGTAGAGTTTGACCTAAAGCCCATGGTGGCTTATTTACGCTTAAATTCTAATAGTATCAAAATTAGAGACAATCAGAGTATGAGGAGGGGGCGGGGCATACAGAGATACAGCTCTGCTACTGCTGACAGCAAATACAACACGTTATGGCAGCAACTGTCCACCATGTTTTCAGGTAAGCCGGCATTCATTCACATGTAGTACCGTTGTCGGTACTTTGGTATTACGTTACTCAATTTGCTAAAAAAAATACAAAGCAATACATTTCCAGAAGTAAAATATGCAGCCGTTTGCTCTTTTATATGCAAACATTTGTATATGAGGTCCTGAAATGGTTTTGCCTTGATATTTCCTGGCCTGCACATTCTACATTTTCAAAAATGTAATAAAATAAGAATTGTGAGGTTTCATTTAATACAGAATATTTGCGTAAGCTTTATTTTTCTTCTGTGTATTCTGGCTGTATATTTAATCTAGCACAGGACTTGACCGTCACATTTTGCAATGAAATTCTGTCTGTTGATTAAACGGTAACTGAAGCCATCTAACAAAAAAAAAAAACATTTCTGTGTGTAAAGCGATGAAGATTCGTGCAGCCTCCAACATTGTGGAGATGTTGTTTCGGAGCTCTGTAGCGAGTGTCAGTGGCTGTGAGTCAGCTCCAGCCATGACGACCTGTTTGTTTTCAGTCGCTCCCGTCTTACTGGTTCAGCCTGTCGGTGCGGTACGGTGACTTCTGTACACATTCTCTTCATATCTCCTGAGAGCAACAGCAGACATTTTCTGGAGCTCGCCCTATCTGTGTGAAACTATTCTGATAACAGCACGGTGCACAGCGTCTCCCATAACACGGACTAGTGTGGTGCGTGCGGGTGTTTTTCCCATATGCAAATACCAGGCGGGTTTCGGGAGGCAATTTTACTTTCAGCATCGTTGAGTCAGTTGACCGACCAACAAGGCCAGAGTGCCTGAGTGTGTATTTGCCTAGGGAGTGAATCCGATGACTTTTACAAGTCCAGTGTGTCATCTGTCTCGCTCTGTGGAGTGTAGAAAAACTCCCACAAGGCTTTCAAACATATTTTCAACCAAACACAAAACAGCCGTACTTGATTTATTACTATTGTGTGTACGATCTATTCTCTTATTTAGACTGAAAGATCGTACATCTATAATATTTAGTTTTTTTCATCCATTTTAATTACTTAAATGTTGAAGGACAATAAACCTATCCAACGTTATTCAATGTTGACGAGATCAGTCCTGGATTCAAATGTCAATGCTTTTATTCCGCTTTGTACCTTTTTGACACACGTTTTCTTTTTTTCTCGGCATTTAGAATCTTTGATCTGTAACTTTAAGGTCTTAATGCGTTTGTAGAGCTCTTTAAATGGTGCTGCGTAAACTCGTCTGGCCTTTTCCCATTAATACAAGATAATGGAATGACAACAAGATTGAAATTCAATTAATTTCCACTTTGAGAAACTAGAAGCGATAACTCCTTCCTGGAGTGATAATACTTGAGATAATCAGGACCACCATTGCGACAATGTGAAATTATGCTCTTAGGCGTCACCTTGGCGCTCACAGAATGTTGGTCGTGTAGAGATAATAGAGTTTATACTACTGTGGCAATCCGTGTGCTTACCCATGACAATAAGAAGCATCTTCCTGCTCTGAATGCCAGGAGCCTTCTTCACCTTGCACTGGTACGTTCCGGAATCTGCCGACTGTAGCCCACTCAGGTTGATGGAGGCGTCGCCATTTTTGGGATCGGCTGAGTTGAAGTGGACTCGGCCCCTCATGGGAGCGTAGTAGTCCTCGTAGGGCCTGTCACCCGAATACATGATCACCTAGAGGTGAAAACAGAAGTTTGAGAGCTATTTAGAATGACGTTCGGACTTTTCTGTTTAGGAAAATGACGTTTTCTAGATGACAAGTATAAAAAGGGCCTTGAAATGACCATTGTGTGCTTTCTGAAAGGCAGGAGCCTCGCTCAGTGAACCAACCAACTGATACACCGGAGGGAAAATAAAGATAAATGCCCTCTCTTTTATATCAGCGCTACCCTTCGGTGTAGTCGTGCGGCAAACAAAGCCACCACTGTGGACCCAAATCAACACCTGCTGCGTCAACAGAGGCCCCCAGTCCCGTCCGCTCCATACACACAGTGTCTGCCTCTCCAGGGCAAGAGGGAAAAATGTACAGATAAAGGCCAGGTGGAGTAAAGGTAAAGATTTTACTTCAGATAAGTAAAAACAACAATTTGCGAGGATATTTACACTCTTAGAAACATGCAAAGTCTGTGCCTAAAAACACAGCGCGGTGAAGTATTTTGACTTTCTGGCAGTCGTAGCTGCGCTCATGTAGGAGCGGAAAACCACGACAACAAAAGGAGAGTAAAGGAAAACCAAACACAATGAGGGGAGTTCTCATTCTCTTTCATTCACACTGGCATATTCTTCACTATCTCTACAGAGACACTCATCAATACAGAATTCTGTGGTACAATCAACATCAGACAAATGCACAGCAATACTCCCGGGTGGAGTGGAAGACAGGAGTGCGGAAAAACACAGGAGACGAGACGGCAGAGCATAATGAAACCATCAGAGCAGGCAGAGCACTCAAAAGAAGTAGAAGTGGAATAAAACAAAAGGAGGGAGCGTCACGGGGCTTCCAGACTATCCACAGTAAGCGGCTTCATGGCTTCATTTCTGGAGCTCTGAGGCATACATCTTGTACAAACTAGCCCAGTAAGCAGGTAATATTAGTTAACATTCCCTCTGGTCCCCAGGGGAGGGAAAACCTATCCTTCCAACATCAGTGGGGATCAGTGCAGCAACCTTTAATAAGACCATGAAGGAGAGGAAATTAAATTGCCCTAAGCTCAGCCAGACAAGAACTATCAGGTTAAGACAAATCAGAAGCACACCGTAGTGAAGGCATGCACATATGTACACCTTAAGAGGGGGGAAAAAAAAGACTTCTTACACAATAACCTTGAGAACCATGATCCAATGGAAAGACCCATAAAGAGCCCCGCTTATGGAAATAAAGGGCAGATGACTAGACAAGCTGGCCGGGCTGAACAGGAAAGAAGAGCACCGTTGTCACTGTGCTGTGCTTCACAATCAATGTTACGATCCCACCTAGCAATGTCACCGTCAGTGGACAGAGGACAGAGGACAGACAGGTAGGGACGGAAACAATGAGAGCCATCGGAGAGGGTTCCAGGATTAGATCTATCAGACACGCATTAGGATGAGGTCATGGTCAAATAATGCTCCTGTTGATCATAGACGGGGCGGGGGGGAGCGGCGGTAATAATTTGAGAGGCAAAGCAGAGAGCTGTAACACTTGAACACGGCAAACACGGCGCTGATGTCGGAGAGAGCCGCACCGTGTCTTTGTGCTGCCTCGGAGGCTTTTTAACTCTCAACTGCAGCTTTCGCACAAACAGCTCGACTCCAAAGAGCTTCTCAAGGTTAATGCGGAAGCACCACCTGAATGGATGAAGTGCCCTTCGTCATTTAGGCTCCGCAGAATGCCGATTCTCCGATAAACAATTTTCGCCAAACAACGTCGGAGGCTTTACCTCGAAATCCTCCGAGGCTTTGTCAACATACGCGGGTTCCTCTTGCAATAACGTCAGTAAATAAATGGCTTCGCTGTTGTATCCAAGGGCACGTTGGATCAGACGGCGTTTTGTCATATTCTTCTACACGTACTCCTGTCCAATTGACAGCGCTGAGTTTGAATCTTACTGCGCTCTCCGTGGGGGCACGCCCTACTCCTAGTCAATCTGCGTGGACATGAGAACCAAATGCAAATGACTGTTACTGGAGCTATGTCTGGCATCTCTGGCATCAACTTGCATTAGCTCTGCTTCACCACCCTCAAAAAGAGGAGGTGACATGTGGTTTATGTTAGAAGAAGAGGGTCAAGAGAGTCCCCACTAGATAGACCGTAGGGCTGAACAAACAGAACGTCACTGGTGTGGTTCAATCACAAGAACACATTTCCTGTCAATTCCTCCAACTCTGAGCACACATTTGTAATCAAAGCAGCAGGCCCGTCACACTCTCTGCACTGTCTTTCCTCGGTTTGAGTGTCTGGGACCACGTTGTCCTTATTTTTTCCTTAGTACCCTTCGTCCTGGCACGCTGGCCTAATCCTGTCATATACGTTAAGAAGCCCTTTGACACTTTAACACCATTGAACACAGAGACTTTACTCTATGCATGATTTCATCCTGATCCATGAGAACAAACCCAGATCGATGTCTGGATTTGGAGACCTTTATAAAAAGGTTTCGGGAGCGTGACACAAAACAAAGACCAGGTCTAACTTTCATTCAAACATGAAGAGGAAGTGAAACCACCCACAATGAAATATGTGTTCACTGGTAGCATCATCGAGCTTCTTTAAAAAAAGAACTTTGTATCATATGAATGGTGAATTGAGGAAACTAGTACAAAAACTAACTGATAACATACATAACATAACTCCAGTTAGTGACGACTAGTTCCCACTATGAGTAAGAACAAAGTGGGTCAAACAAACAGATGGGGACAATTGGTGCCCCTCCTGTGGCACAGCTACACACAATGGAGAAAGGATGGAGGGTGGAGGTGGGGATGGATGAGGAGAGGGCTGGGTGGGTCTGTGGACAGAGAGGACAGTGGGGGGCGGACGGGAGAGCTACAGAGAGAAACCCAATGATGAGCTCCTGACCCATTTCTCGCATTTGGCTGAAAATACCAAAGCCCCGGGACACAGTTAGGGAAAAAAAAGGAAGCGGAGGAAAGGGACGTGAAGCCTTTGTGACAGGTGGGAGTTGGGGGAGTAGTGAGCCACGGGGGAAGACCAGACGAGTGGAACGATCCGTGGTGTCTCCATGGCTATGAGGGCCCTGGGGAATAGCGTATCTCCTGTAGAGCTCGTGGCTCCGGGCCATGCTGGAAAGGGAAGACAGTGCCGGGGATAAAGAGAGCTCCCATCACTTCCACTAAGCGTCTGTGAGAGCCGCACGCAGACAAACGCTCAATACAGGTACAAGTGGCTCGGATTACAGTCCGTCTGACAAGTTTACTTTGCTGCGACACAACAGCCACCTTGAGGAAATACACCGAGTACGTAAAGTTTTTCATTTCTTGGAAAACAGAAACGGCAAAAAACAAGGACGCCATCGCAACTGCATAAGTTAGCATAAATCCATCCTGATTTTGACCGTTTTTATGAGGCTTTCACCCTACGAGGCCACGTAACCGTCAACTGCATTCCGCAAACCAAACTGGAAAACCTCTCGTTGACTTACAAACATAAACAGAAGCACACAGCGAAACGCATCTGCTCTAAATACACTGCAATAAAAGTAGGTCATGGAAAAGGTAACTGACAAATGCAAAACCACGGTGTTATCTTTGAAACAAAACAGTTTTATGGTAAGTGGCAAAACACAGACGGGACTTCCTGGATCCGTACGCTACGTACCACTTTGTCCTCATTCTGGTTGTCAGAGGCCATCAAGCTCCATTCGATATCCAGAGGTCCAGAATCTTCAGGGGCCAGAGTGAACTGACAATCCAGCTTCACACTCTGACCGCTGGCTTTCTCGATGGATGTTGGTCCAGTAGACGTGATCTTCAAGCCAGAGGCCGCACCTGAATAGAAAAGCAGGGATAATAGATCAACATCGGAGCTCCAGAACGCAGAGTGACACATGTCTCCGTTAGGTTTTATCCACTTTTTGTTCAATCGTGAAATATTCCATTAATTTCTACGGTTTGTATGCGTTTGTTTTAATTGAAATGTGGCGTAATTGAATCGTTGTTCCCTCATAATAATGTTTCAGACAGCTGGTTTTTGGTCTTCCTCTCATAACTGTCTTGGTAGAAAAGCTGGGTACTTATGAAATCATATATATGCTCATATTCGAAGTTAAACATGGTTAACCTGTTCATAAAGGAAAGGCTCATCACCAAACAACGTAAACATGTATTATTAGTACAAATAAACCCAATTTTGACTGGAGTCTCGGTGAGGAACACGGTCCATAGAGAATGG
Organism: Brotula barbata; assembly: GCA_900303265.1. Classification (NCBI taxonomy): domain Eukaryota; kingdom Metazoa; phylum Chordata; class Actinopteri; order Ophidiiformes; family Ophidiidae; genus Brotula; species Brotula barbata. The sequence continues at coordinate 50,913 of OMNV01022026.1, read as the reverse complement.
AGTTGTCATTCGCTGCCTTCACACATTAAAATCCTTCTGACAGCCCGTCACCTCACAGTCAGTGGAAAGAAGGAAACGGCTTAAAGAAATCTCTACAATATGCTGCTGCCGCTGAACGGTGCTGTGAATGTTTAACAGACAAATCAGACAAATGACAACACTTCCATGCTCGAGCTGTTTCCAAAATCAATGACCTGGACCAATATTGACCGTATTAAAACCAGATTAAAAGGGACCTTCGTGATTTAACTTTCACTCTGAAAATCAGGTTGATGACTGCACGCAAACAGAATTCATCCGCCAGGAGCCAAAACAAACCAGCGTAAACAATGTTGTCAGGCGAGCTTTTCTATTTCAATTAAGATTCCTATTTGAGGATCACGTGGTTTCCACAGAAGCGGTATAGGACATAGGCGGGGACAAAGAGCTTCATGTCCCCTACATATGACAGTTTGGGCCCTACAGCTCACATAAGGGGTCAAAATGACTTGAAAACATGAATAACTGTGTTGTAATACTCTGTAAGGAATCAAACAAAAACGAAAATTAAACAAGTGAAGGGCCATAACAAAAAAAACAAAGAACCCCATCCCTACCAAGGAGTGGAAGCAGTAATGTTCAGAATCAAACGAGGGAATTATTCAATCAAAAACGGGAGACAGGAGAAGTAATAATAGGAACAGAAATAGAATAGAAACGTTGTCGCCACCAATTAACTTCCTCCATGATGATATCTGATGAAAACACAGTGTTAACTACAGAGCGCAGCAGCACAATCTTTGTGTTTTACAGCATGCCACTAAGCGCATCCCCACACTTTGGTCAGTGAGGGCAGAAATGAAAACGTACTATTTTCCAATCATGCACAGAAGACAAATAGGCCTTCATGGGAACACGTAGCCAAAAGCATATGTGCGTCTGCAGTTCCCATCCCCTTTGCATTACCCGGCTCTGACGGCGAAGTGGACCGCAGGCATTCTTGAAAACTCAGCATGAGCTCTCTGAATTAGCATCCTTTTCTCCCTCTTAACCAAACCTCCATCTTTGCCTCATTAATTTGACAGCAGGAATCTGAGGAGACCACGTGGGCGTTTCTGTAAATATTGCGATGACCCCTAAGATCATATATAACGAGTATTCCACTTTGTATCCATAACAACGCAACTGAGATTAAATATGTGAGCGGCATAGAACCGCACGGAAAGGTGTGCGTACGTAAAGAGGTTAGGCTTTGTTACATGACCACGTTGCCAGCTGTTTGCGTGATGGAGCTACCTAGAACCTGTTCCTCAAGTCTTCAGGGCGTGACGACGGGAGCTACAGGTGATCGCCACCTCAACAGGAAACGCCGCTTCCCCTCTGAACAGCAGCTATATGAAAATTCACCGCGCTCAAATAAAGCACACCTGAAGAGTCTGAGTCACACCCGCTATTGTTAAGCCTTACAGCTTAAGCATTTAATACGCAGTCATAGCTTTATTCCCCCGGGGGAGCGGTGCTGCAGCTGGTCGTCACAGCCCACGGATTCTGGCAGGCGCCCCGGACGAGAGCGATCCATCGCCTTAAGCAAAAGCGAGTTTAACAGGGAGCAAGACAGACACAACACAGATACGTGTCCATCACTGTCAAAACGGATACGCGGCTCGGCACCTGCGTGACGGAAAGCTGTGTCGATTCATCAGACGCGTAAAGGAGCCGAGGCCCGATTCAAAGCTGCGGCGAAAGGGGGAGAAAATTGCGTTCGGGGAGGAAAATGAAAATATTCAGCTGGAACAGTTTATCAGAGGAAGTGTTTCCTCTGACAGGTAATAAGAGGCACTGTCTGCCGTTCCAGTCCAATCAGAGACAGACCGCTCAGACCTCCGGTAGCATTTGTTCATGTTAACGTTCCGACAGAGGCGTCCTCCGCTCGCAAGCGCGCCGACGAGAAAACACAAAGCGCCGTTTCATGCCATCATCTGCTCAGACGGCAAAGATATTTGTTTGTCGTAAATCTCGGCTTGGCTGGTGGCTCAGGTGACGGCGGTGCCAGGACAGAGGGACATAAATACTCAAGAGTGTGATATAAGGTTGGTACGACATTCAATCATCACACGGGAATGCGTAAATCGGACAGATCCAGCTACGGCTCAAAGTGGTACGACAGGAAGACGGATTTTGGCAAAAGTATAATCTAGGTTAGCCCGGCACCAAGTACGATGGCAGCATTAACGATGTTAAGGACGTCCAATCGCGACGTCGTAAAGGTGTGAAGGGAGTCCGGGTCTGGATTCCGAGGCCGGTGTCTTGTGTGCATGCTGTTAGCCCATTGACCATTAACAACGTCCATCTGCGAGCATCCCATGAAAACGTCGTGTGAAACCCCAAAGCCGGCCCTCGTAAACCCAAAGAGCCAGGACTGAGCACGCGTACGCCGTTTCATTGTTTTCCCAATATTGCGCAAACCTCATCCAGATCGTTTTTCAGTTTCTCCCCTTCCAAGAATCAGTTTGCGACGGGGACGACCGCGCGACAGGCAGACGGCGTAAAGTGTCAGAAGCAGCCAGCGATGAAGCGCGTCTCGTAATTATAGCGTGGTGCGCGCCGCAGCTGTCAAATCCAGGCACTTACAGCCATCATCTCTCAGAAAATCAGAGCAAACACCAGCAACACTTTAACGCTCCACATACAAATACCAGATGGCCCTGTTTTCCAGGCGATGCAATTTACTATAATGGAGACACAAGCCTGGTAGGAGCAAAAAAAAAAAAAAGCAAAACATTTGATCATTTTAATAAAAAGGCAATAGAACGATGCCTGTAAACAGGGAAGATAGAAGGGAAATGAGCCCTGACAGAGATTATCTGGTCGGATAAGCCCAGCCACATCACAGGCTGGGGCTGAATGTGGA
>OMNV01022026.1:16768-39625 GCA_900303265.1 Brotula barbata | reverse complement strand
TCTCCAATTATCAGCCACTCAGAGCCAGCCAGCCAGCCACTCCGCTCCGCGTGCCCATGAATTAAACATGACTCCATTAAAGACATTTAAGAGCCGGTTCCTCAGGACCCCACCAACAAGAACTGCAGCCCGGCAGCCCCTTTGCGCCCGCTTATTAAAACCGCACCACTTGTGATTAGGTTTGTGCGGTAATGTGCCTTCTGACCACCATAAAGCAGCCAGTCGCGGGGCTATTTTCAGTTCAATCTCATCTCTCTGGAGGGTGACGGGGCCAGATGCCGATTTCCTCACGTGACAGGGAGATGCACTACAGTAATTAAATGTCTACTGTGGCTTGCTGACCTTGCTGTGGTTTTGGCACGGTGTGTTATCCATACCTAACTCTGACAGATGTCACTGTCGTCTTACCTATAGATCCAAACGGCCGCCCGGAGGTGCTAACCCCTGGGAGACCATCTTTTTAAATGAATGTTAATGGAGGGGAAGCCGTGCTGGTTTCTCCACTAAAGACTCTAAATGGAGGTGAATCCTGAAGTCCTGTATGTGATAAACTCCAAGCACATTCTATTCCATACCACAAATGTTACACAGTGTAATTGTGGTAGACTCGGGAAACAGAAATTGTTCAAAATAGGACCATTAAGGAGGAAATTATCTGTCAGATCATGTTGACACAAGAGGAAAAAGTGTAATGCGGGCGTTTAAGTGGTCAAAGATTAAATAATAAAATCTTCTGGAGTAACGTAGGGACTGGCTGGATTTTAGTAAATCTTATTCTATTCCAATTAGGGCAGTGGATACGTTTTTTTTCTGAAACGTAATAAACTTTCTCTCCCTGGACTTGTATGTATTCTCGTTCACCTGGCTGTTCTGGGAGGGGGACGTCTCTGAGCTTCCTCTCCTAAAGTTTCTCCTTTTTTTCCATGATATGTGGAAGATTTTGGAGTTTCTCCTCCTTTGAGAGAGCTTCAGGGTGGGTCATGATACCGTTTAATGCGTCGGTCTCTAAAGCCGTTTTGAGGCATTGCATGCGATACTGGGCTGTATAAATAAACTTGACCCAGTTTAGAATTAATTTAGCGAGGCACGTACTCGCTATCGTTAACGGTATCGGGAACTAAACTGCTCGCATTTCCTAACCTGGCACTCTGCTCACGCTCCAAATTAAGCAGCGATTCATCCTCTCTGTATTCAGTGACGCAAATTATTATGTATATTAAACAATGTACGTATCTTACTCAGACTATTCCTTCATTACAATATAGACAATTGAGAGTTTAGTGTCCATGTAAACACAGAAAATAATACAATCCAAAAATAGTCGATGATAAAGTAAGAAAATGAGCAGAAAATCTGACTGTCTGGTGTGAATTCAGTAAATCTTTGCATCAGCACATCCTCTAATTCCATCGCAATTTACATTCGCAATACACAACCAAGCCAAAACAATGGGATGTTACGCTCGGCGAAGGGATTTATAACGACAGAATGTATTCACATAACGTTCAGCGGCATAATTTGCGGCGATGACCAAACATCAGCGAGTGCCCGGCTCGAACGTCGACGCCGCAGGAAAAACAAACGGAGCGATGGGATTTCTTCAGACCACACATTTTTTCACCGTTGACAATGTGTGACGATTTGCGATGAGATAGAGCTGCTAAAAATGGCTCCTTGAACAGCTGCTTCACCCCCTCCCTTCCCAAGTTTCACCCCACCTTCTGCCTGCGTTACTTAATTTCCGAGCCATAATATTTCTCAAGATTAGACACACAATTAACTCAAATGTTCTTATCGGCGAGCGGGGGGTTGCTGCTGGAGGAGCGTAATCATCTTCCCACAGCTAAGCTCTGTGTAAGACAGGACCGGGACACTGGCTGTTAATGTGACGCGCAACATTATACTGGATGGGCTTATCTCCAGAATGACATGTTTTCATGAGGCCTGGACGGGTGAAACAAAAGACGAGTTCGGAGAATTAATTGCGAGGTTTGTTGGGGCATAATAAAATGGAAACAATGCGTGCAAATACGAAGCTTCGTTCGTACGGCGGAGGAAGCAGCCGAGCTGACACCTGCCGAGCGGGTGGGTGGGGGCCGACTGCACGCCGACACCTGCAAATAAAGCACCCTGGGGATGAAGCTGCCACATGGTATAAACTCATATTTAGTTGGTTAGTTCGCGTGGCATGACATATAAAATAAAAAGATACGCACACACAAGAGGGTGGGGAGAAAATATTAGGTTTAAAGTGGGAAAACAAGAGGCAGAACGATGCTTTCCACCTGTTTAAATGTTGCTGTGCAGATTGAAATGTTCAAAATCCGACAGAACGATCAAGAACTTAAGGTCAAACAACAACAACATGGCGGCATTTATCATTTATTTAGCATTCTGATTATGTCATTTATGGATATTATTACCGTCACAGTCCACAAATCCGTCACTCTATTGCTCATTAGGAGTGTGTTGATCTGGACATCAAGTAGCTAAGTGATGAATGTGCTTTGGGGTGTTTATCATCCTAACAGCGTAAAGCTGCGACGATGACCGATGGACTCGGCGAGCGGAGAGAATGGGCTCCACGCTGACCTTGTTTAAACTGATGGTTACAGGGACGCCACGGGAAAAGTATCTCCTTCAACGCCATCCTTGTTATGCTTTAAATCTACAGACTTCAGGCGTCACACCGAGGCTGTCAGATCTGTATCCTCCTCTTCGTACTGCGATGATTACGCTCATCTCTGCTAAATGTTCCAGTCAATCATTTATCGGAGTTGTGTGGATGCTTAACAACTGGTGCGAACGTGCCCGTTTGTCACATCGCTGTCAGGGAAACAGACATTTTTACAGCCCATCCTGATTCCCAGCTGGAACGAGTCCTTCAAGAATGAAGCTGAATCAATTCAAAACGAAGAGAATGAGACTTTGTGAGCTTTAAGTCCAATCTGGAGGACCGTCTTGATATCCTGTCCCAGAGTCTGAAGAATACTGCCACGTACATTTCACCGTCAGGCCCTTTTTAATGAGGAACTTGTGCAATTTTAACTCAATACAATGTCAGAAAGATGTATAAAAACCCACAGTGGGGAGGGTTGCTGTGATCGTGTGAGGCTTGAAGCCCTGGACCAGCCATAAAGGGAGCCATAATAATGTTAGGAATCAGTTTTAAGAGAAGGAGATAACAGGTTAGCTTCCACTCACACTCACTTCTACAGTAAATCAGCGTCATTATCTGAACGTATCATCACAGCACCACCACGTATCGGGCATGAACTCGGAACCTAATACACGCTAGAGCGGCTATTTCCCAGTACGGGCGAGATCACTTCCATATTGTCTTCTCTATGTCAATCGCATGCTTTAAAGCGTGACCTTTACCAATTCTCCGGCCCATAATTTGCATCATTAGGGCGTAGCCGCTTCAAAGCTAACCTTGGAGGGCAATATGGCGCATGAATCAATTTCATGCCGCGGAGCAGCCCGGTGCTCTCAGTAGGTCAATAATGTGGCCGTGTGTTGGCGAAGTTTGAAGACACGGCAACTTGAAATATCAGCCAGCGTAACATTGACTTTACAACCAAGGAGGTCAGGTAAAATCTTGGCCGTAAATCTTCCCTAAAGTGCTTTGGCAACAGCCCAGGTGGTCGTTTTCATACCTACCTGTGAGAAACGAATGAGCTGTGAATACAGAGTGGCTGCAGCAACGCGACCTAAAATCCATCATTTTAAATTATGGCTACGCTAATTCGGTAATTCTGTGATAATACAGAGAGGAGAGGGGGGGAAGCGACAGGCTAATGTGGTTAAATTACAGACGGGACGAGTATTTCACACATACAGGTGGACAGGGGTTGGCGCGAAGCTTCCATCGCTCTGCCGCGCTGAAATATTAACGGCCGGACCTCTGAATATTCATGGCCGGTCGTCCTCGTCGTCAGATTGTGGAGGACAAAGCCGCGTCCCCGGAGTGTAATCCGATTCTACGCGTTCTCGCTTTATTTCCAAGGACACCGGGCTCCGAGCAGACCGGGCGGCTGCTCGGTTAGAGGTGAAGCTGTGATGGGAACATGTTCCGGGCCAGGAGGAGGCAACAAGGGGGAACGGACAGCTGCGTCAAGACCGCTGAGCATAAAATCGTTACCTGGAGTCAAAGCTGTCAGAGCGGGGCCCTTAGAAACGCCTCGTGCTGAGCCGGCCCTGCCCCCGCCCACCTCTCTGGCTGTAACACCTACAGTGTCCTCCCAGGGTCCCCTCCACGCCACAAACAAGCGCACGTCACACGGCGGCTTTCCGTTCACGTTACGTGGAGCGATGACAGTAACTCATCCCCCACGCGGGAACAGAACTCTTTTGTTTTCCGATAAATACCTCTGCGATGGCTATTGTGTGAAGCGATGAGGGGCGGGGGGACGTTTTCTGCCGTAAAAGAGGATCTAATAAATACTTGTGAGCGAGGGGGAGGGGAGCTTTATCAGAGCAACTGGAGCACACGCACACAATCACACTCGTGTCTGTTTTCAAAAGGTTTCCAAGCAACCAGCTCCCTGTCAGGGCCCCGGCTTCTCGGCTTATCAGGTAACGGCTTTCTGTGCCTGCTCGCCGTTTTGCCGGTTTTCTGTTTAATCCGAGGTCACCGGTCTCGATCTTCGCTCTTGACCAACAAGTGGGCGGGCAGAAAGACCAGGAGGAGCCCCCGATAACGGTGTCATAGAAAATAACAGTCCAGGACCCGAGCCAAGAGTAACAACTCCTACAGACACAATCGGAGCACCGGCGGTCTGACCGAGCTTCATCGGCGCGTCGGACGGCTCCCGGGACGGACCGAACCACGAGCACGTTACAGACTAACATTTGTCTCTCCTGCCATCGAGTCGAAAGTGAGAGAGAAGCCGCATACGGGGGGAGAATTAATAGGATTCCATTCACTGAATAAACATGACTCACCGCTCACTCGGCTTACCAGAAGACGTACGGCAGGCGAGGAAATACAAGCATGTTTACGCCAATGTTATAAGCCAATGAAGGACTTTACATTTAAATGAACTCAATAATCACATAATCTGGGCCTGTAACTTTACGTTTAGGTTCAAGGCTGCCAACTTCAGTCTGACTGGTTCTTACACACGACTTGGAAAATATGTCAGAATTACCCAGGAGGGCTGATAAACGGATTCAATGCTGAAAGGAGTCCTGGATTCAACTTTCTGAACTCTGTAACAGAGAATTTTAGAGGGGTTGTTACTTTATGCCTTTATGTGATATGATAAACGTACGCTTGCGTCCTTTTTTATTGTTTTTTTTAATTCTTCGATTCGTCTTTATGCCTTTGTGCAGCAATCTGAACGCTGCTCTAAAAACCAACGTGCCTCGCCCCGTGTACTGAGAGTCTCCAATGATGGAAAAACACTGCTCCTTACTCCCACTCTTTAATAATTCAAAAACAGACCGCTCGGTCTCAAGCTGCATCAACAGCGCACGTTCGATAATCATTATCATCCTTAATCACAGCTCTTTTTAAACTCTGGCTGCTGGCGTTATGATTCTTAATTGGACATTTTGGAACAAATTACTATCATGCGGAGCGACTTCCTGTACAGAGAAGTTCTGCGCGCTACAGCAGCTGCACTCTGATTACAACATTTAGTGACTAATTTAGTTGTTATTTCAGAACTGACTGTAACTGTCGGCGTGTAATTTCCAGTATTCGTACTCCCATTACTGCCAAAGCTGAAATATTTAGCTTTTGGTTTCAGTGTATTAGTGGGAAAAAAAAAAAAAACAGAAAATGCAGCAGATATGTCCAATGATTATTTTGACATTAAGGAGGTTGGCGTGTCGTTGAGTTATTCTAACCAATGGCAAAAAAAAAAAAAAATGCAAATGGAACACAGACAAAGTCAGCCAGCACCACGACCGCAACGCCATGAAGACGTTAATGAGCCAAAAGTATACATACATATACATGCATACAGGACGCCTGCAACCTTCCTCATTACTCTACATTTCCTTCCGTCCTTCCTGCTTTTTTTTTTCCCACGGCGATGCTGGGACAGTGTAAACAAAGCATCTCATTACCTCATGTCACTGTCCTGTCAGAAAACACGTCGGCGTCATACCTGATGCCACACACTGATACCAAAAGAACTTCCTGCAAACAAAAGTATAACTTTGGAGTTTGTAGTGGGAGGAGGGACCAGCCAGTTTCAGTAGAGATTCCAGGACACGACAAAGACACACCTATACGCACACAATAAGAGATAATCCATCTGTTACGATGAGTCCAATCAACAACGACAGGGCCAATTTAGCAGTTCAACAAATTTACAAATAATTATCAGCCGCCATAAAATCTAATGCTTGAGTCACAGATAACGGGCGTTTTTGATGTGTCAACATTAAGTTTTCCCCCCCCCTCCATTATCTATAAAAGTACCCTCCTTATCACATCAAAGCTCTAAATGTCTTTTTTTGGGGGGGGACCAAACAAAGAATGGAGAGTGTGTGGTTTCCACACTGGAGCTGAAGGTTTAGTTTGATTTTCCTGTAAATGATTGACTGGCTGGCTCTGCGTGGAGATAACACCTTGAAACCAACCACCTGCTGTGTCAACAAACAAACATGTCTTACATGAGGGGCAGTGGGAGAAGATTCACTCAAACCACTCAGACAAATGCGGGAAATCTGAAAGTAAACAACTTCCATGGACGACCATGTGGATCGGGCAGATTCGATCGGTTTCAGACTGGACTGGGGGGTGTTGGCAGATGGCAGACATAAAAGGCAGCACTTTTAAATCCTGTAGGTTTTAAAGAGGATTAAGCTATTGTGTTAACCACTGGTCAACACACCAAAAGACACCACGCTGTAATCCCCAGATTTATGCTTAAAATCACGAAGTATCACAGGAGCACCCAAAATCACAAACACCCGGGGCACAGAATTCAAGGAAGGAATCTACCTGAGATGAGATTTTAAACCAAACCGCCATTTTATTATTATAATCCAAGGATCTGAAACGTGGATACACTCAGTAAAGCCTGATTTATTATCTGTCGACATTTCTTTTCTCCTGCTCCTTTACCTTTCTGATACATTAAGACAAAAGAGAATTGGTGAGTTTCACCTCTTTCCTAAGCCAACTTTGTCATCAGCTTTGTTTCCGACATGCTGTGGAGCCAAACTGACCTTGGACCGCAGTTAACAACTCCTCCATGGTGTTGGCTAATTCCTGGAAAAGAGTGCACTAAGGTGGGATTGACCAACTTTACACAGTCACGCTGAAAACTAACACGAAAAAAAGTCAAACTTGAGTCCAAACCACCGTGTCGCCCTGTGGGGGTTTTTTTAACACTGGAGAACGCGTTCGACGTCGTTTGTGTGAAAATTCTGACCAAAAGTAGTTCGAGTGGAGAACTTACCTGCAAACAGGCTCAAAAACACGCAGCACAAGCGGGGAATACACGGCGCCATTTCTCTTTTCTCTTCCAGCTATTCCACGGCTTCGTCCCTCAAACTTGTCCGGAGAACTTCTGTTGAATTTGGTGTAAAAACAGCGGCGGCAGCGGCAGCTCAGCTCCCCCGAAGCATCTGAACTCCACTGCTCCTCCTCCTCCTCCTCCTCTGCAGGTGCACAGCGGAGCGGGCTGTCACGTGACACACAGTTATCCCAAACCTCGTCCAGTGGCGCCCTCTGCTGGTTTCCCAGAAAACTGAGCTTTCCAGCGCCCTATTGTGTAGTTTTTGTTTTGTTATGATTTGCTTTTTTCTCCCCAAATGTTGGGACTTTGACGTTCCTGAGAAAAATAAAGGTACTTGCTTCTCGTACATGTATTTCACACACAGTTTTTTTTTTTTATATTTCATAAAAGTCATCAGTTAATTGTCAGCAAGCAGGTCATCACACTGAATTAACTCCTCAAACACGGGTAAATGAATTGGTAATTGGTGAAATAATTGCTACAAATGTTTTTGTAGCAATCATTTAGCCTATTCACATTGGTAACCCATTAATAATTGAGTATATCCAGTATATTTATATACTTTTAAGAAAATTAAAAAAAAAAAACAATGAAAATGCATGCAGAGAAGCTATATAAAAGATTCCTTTGAAATTTATTCTGGACACATTGGGCCTTTTATTTGAATTTTAAATAAGACTTCCTGATGATGGACTCATTTGTGGTCTCCTCAGAGTCTAAGGCTAAATGTTTTCAAAAGAAATTATGAAATATTTTGAAATTGTTTCATTAAACAAATTTATGTATTTAGTTTTATCCTATATATTAATTCTTATTCTTAATTTCTTTAGTTTCTCCAGCAAAACCTCTGTACAAGTACAGAATTTCAGTTTACATTACCATTACAACGAAAGTTGCCCTTGGTAAGTTGTAGATACAACAAGCAACTCTGCTGAGAAGAGCAGACTGTGAAAACGCATTGTAGACCGGCAGCACAAAAGTCCATTATTGCATTGATATCCAGATCCTCTAAACAATTCAGTAAATATACAAATGATACAGTATACTCCTAGTCTCCCTCCAGTCATGTCTATATAGTTACATTTGTTAATTTATACTTTAGGCAGCATGATGCCTCACCTGGCTTTGCTATAGTGTAGTATTTGTATCTGGTGCCAATGTGTAGTACTCATTTTAGAGGATGACCCCAGGGTCTCACGGTTCGATGACAACATCCACTGAGTGTCCTTACCTGTGATTTATGGACTACAGTGCTGTAACAAGGCAGTTTCCATGAAGATTAACTATGTCACTTTGGCGTGACCATGGGTCAAACGTTACATGAATAATGTTCATGATCATACGTTTGTCAATCTAAGGACTCAACACAACTCCTTCACGGCACGGTGGCGAAACTGTTCCGTTATCTGAGACGGGACATTAATTCTGCCGTGTCTGTGAGCTGATCGGCGAATCTCATCGGGTCAGAATTAAAAGACACTTTTCAAGTGCTGCTACAGATTTTTATTTAAAAAAGTTTTAACTTCATTCACAGGGACAAGTGCTCCTCTAGGCAACAAGCATCAACAAGAGGACAGTCTGTCCTTTGACTTGTTGAAAACTAGAACAGACAAAGCATTATGTTACTTTGAAACAATGTTTTTATAAAACTCCATAAATTTAAGCCTATGATCAATTCTACACCATGAATAAATAAAACATTTACTCACAAAGGACAGTGGGTGGCATACAAGATTGTCTCCCATTGTAAAAATACAGTACTTATATCAAGTCTACATATGTATTCCAATTTAAATATCTAATCATTACAAGTGGTTCCTTCCAGCTATTACAAATGGTCTAAAGTGCAAAGAATATAAGTGTTTCTGTCGGACACAATCTTTATCTACATATAAAAAAATTGCCGTTTTAAAAAAACTGGTCAGTCATCACAAGTGTTTTTTTTCAGCTTTGCTCCCTAAATGTCCAATGTGAACAATAATCGTGGTCCCTAACTGTAGCAGTGTGCCAGATTTTGGTTAGTATCCCAGTAGCCAGGCCCTCCCCTGTAGCTCGGACCCGGAGGGATCCACACATTCTGCCGCAAAGTGTGGGGCACTCTGCCGTGAGACCTGAAGCCGTAGTGAGGCCGTGGAGGTATGTGAACTTTCCCTGGCACCATCTTCTTGGGATGCCATGTAGGAGCAGTAGGATTCATCCCCTACAGAAAGACACATTGCCACACCATTAGCTACTAAACAAATCCAGCAGCATTATAGCATAACACAAAAGTCCTGAACCCAGGCAACTATTGGTTTGGAATCATTTTTGAACGTACAGTTAAGACGTACAACAACGTAAAGAACAATTGTGCAATAACTACAGAATGTCTGGTACAATACCTGGTGAGAACAGTGAGTGTTTGAGATGGTAAGAGGCGAAGTGCGTGCACTCTCCTCATCGGAAGAAGAACCTGAGTGGTAGTCGGACGTCACCCTCTCCAAAGCACTCGTCACCTTTGCAACTTCTTTGTCCTTCTCATCATCACCGGCAAAGTTGGCCACGGAGAAGCAAGGATTGTTCTCAAAGTACCTAAGGGAAGAAGCAATAACATCGCTTTAGGACCATAAATCCCTGAAATAGTACGGACTAAGGATGGGGGCCACGGTCCCATACCCACTGACTGAAACACTCATACCATCACACAAACAAACAATCACAAGTGGAAGTCAACAACATGTGCCCATGTTACTTGAAGCTGATACATGCCCATCTCGTGCCATCAGAACCTCACCTGCAACACACCTCCCCTGGGTCCACCCACAAAGTGAGCTCACGGGGCAATCCCAGGTCCTTATACTGAACCCCACTCTCCTGACAGGCCCGAAGGAGCTCTGGATCCTGCCTGTGGAACCTGTTCACACGGATGCACCTGAAAAAAAAATCAAAGTAACAGATGCTTTTTAATTCAACCCCACACGTTGATGGCAAATGAAATAAAAAAGAATATCTGAGTGTAAATACTTTGTGTGTAAGCAGCATGTAAACAGTACCTGTATGCTTGGCCCTTGCAAGGATTTTCAGGGTACCAATGACCCTTGAATTTCTCCTGCAGCGCAACAGCAAGCCTCTCAACAAACAGTTCAACTTTGTCCGAGTCCACCTTGTCCGCTTTTTTGATGAGCCTCTTCAGGAAAAACACCACAGTCGCAATTTCTTTCCTCATATTTCATCACAATCTGAGACCGTCTCTGTAAAATAATGAACTTTCGTCAGACAGACAGCAGTGCAAGTCATACGGCAAAAAGTGTCACCAACATCTTGGACTGAATCACACTTGTAAGATGCTGACATGAACAAGTCAATACATTTATTTTTAAATTATGAAAAGCCTGAAGTTTCCACATTTACCAAATATGTATGGAGGCTTCCTACACAACACATCTGTGACGAAGAGAACTGTCAGCTATGGTAATGGTACAACTTCTCTGTAAGCTCTCTATAAGTTATACTCAGTAGCTAATGGCTTACTAAAGTCTTACTAAATAAATATCAACTGTTTGCCTTAACTCACTTGACACTGGTAAATGAATTACAGAGAAGCAAGCACAATAACATTCTTTTTCTAGATTTGTGAGAATTATCTCATACAGATACTGGATAAGGTAGGAAACACTAAAATATAAAACAGTTAAGGTGGGTACATTTATAACCGCTTCAGTTACCGGGTTAACGGTACAAATTTAGCAAGTAATTTAACGGTGTTTAGCGGTTAAAGTCAATGTTTACAATAGACTGTATGTCAAACTTGAGACAAAGTAGCCACCATTCGGAAATATTACTATACAGATTACCCGCGTACACACTTGTCCCTCATTTCAGCAAATAAAAACACAAAAAACTGCACATTTTCGCAGCCAAAATAAGAGTTTACGTTAACATATTGACAATGTAAGAGTAGCGGCGTGTCGGGCATCTGAGCCTCGAGTCGTGTTCCGTGACAATACCTGCAGCTTTCGGAGCCATTCTAACAATTAAAACAATCGTAGATAACAATGAATCGCAAGTAATAAGATTCCAGACTTCTGCTAGTATTTTACTTTGTTTTACTTCGAAGGGTAACGTGACGTCATTGGAGTTAGGACCACTACACTTGTTCCAGAAAGGCGGGATTGACGTAATATTTCCGCTAAAACACGCAACCGGAGACGTTAGTGTGGCTAGCGAACGGAAAGTACCGTTCGTAGTACACCGAAATTAACGAGTAAAATCCAACACCGTGGCAGTACAGCTACCGATATTAACTACACGGCAAAGAAACAATACTTTTTCATTGAAAGTAGTAGGCTTTTTGCATTAGCTTTAGAGCTAGCGGGCTAGGTTAGCAGGCGCACATTGTTAGCTAACAGCTTCTACATTCACTCTTGTAAATATAATGGGAGTAAAAATAAACTGTTACTTATCCACATTACTAGTGTTATGATTAAGACTAAGATGGTCAGAAATATGGATATAAAAATAAAATTTTACATGCCTTTCCTAGGGTTCTCTTCCCACTCGTGGGCAGCAAGTAAGTGGAGAGGCGTAACAACAGAAAGAAGGCTTGCTGAGGTATGACCCACCCACTTGGCCCGTGATCCCGCCCACAGACCGTTCTCATTGGCTGCGAGTCGTCTGCCTGTGAGTCATACACTCGTGACCCATTGCCCATATTTGTGATTCATCAATCTGTTGTATCTACTTGTCCAATATTATATATGTACACATACACACAATAATAAGCCCAAACGGAGAATTGTCAACAATGAAGTCTTCTTTTTCATGCATGGGAGCCAATTTTCATTTGTTTCATTCGTGCAATTAAAGAAGTCAATTTTTACTTTTATTTTTCAATTACTGATTTTTTTTTATGGATGACAACACACACAACATATTACACAACATGCCATTAAAACTTTTAAAATGGACAAATGGACAATTACACCTCCACCACCACCACTACCACCACACCATGCAAGTTAAGTCATCATGGGTGTCCGTTAAAAGACTTAATTGTACAAAAAAAGACAAAAAAGACTGCTCTGTTTATCCATTTACAGTAACTACACTTATAAGTTGAAATGGAATATGTTCTTTACTTTGTTACATCAAATGAATGTAAGTTGAGTCACAAAATTTAGTTGTGTGGTTTATTTGTATAACATTTTTTATTTTGTTTAGTTTCTCTTTGGGGTTTCTTGTTGATCTAAATTCTTTGCAAGTTTAACCCCTTGACGTTTTACCATTTGTAAATTATTTAAAAAGTTAGCAACAAAAGTGTAGTAGGTGCCCTTTGTCTCCACAAGGGGGCACCAAACTTCCACATTCCATCCATTACAAACAGCAATCTCAAAATCTCAAACAGCCGCAATGAGAAAAATTCAAGAACACAAGCTTATCTATTTAAAATAATTTCTTTTTATTGAAATATTTTAGAAAAAAAAAAATACAAACTGTCACATAAGCACAAAGCACACAGGTAGTTAAGTCCATTGATGCACACAATAAATAGAATGTAACACGTCACACAACACAAATGCAGCCTTGTGTCATCAGGAAATGAGGGCTTATGAGGAGTCATGTCTAAAAGTAAGAGGTTAAGGTCTAACGTGTACGCTTACAGCTCCAGTAAAAGTAAACTGCCGAAAATATGAGCAAACACAGGCAGTAAGAATTTTCTGTTGAGCTGTCACGGACCCAGTCAGCTTACCACAGTGGGCTGCACCAACATACTCAGCTTTCACACTCAAAATACAAATAAAGCAAAACTCAAAATTCTAAAACTGATATGTTGTTTAAAGGAATACAAACATGAATTAACATTCAAGCACACCGAATACACGTTTATATAAAAAAGATACATCTTAAATTGAGTTAAAACATTTTGCTTTGAACCCAAAAGGGGTTAAATATAAGTGATCTCTTACAAAGAGCACAAACAAGATACATCGACAATGCTTTTTTTTCAAAACATCAATCTACTCATTTCGTCTTTCCCCCGGTCTCCTCATGGGAACAAAATCTCTGGTACAAACTATTACTCATTTTCTACTTTTAAGGCCTTTGACTGAAGTTTATCTTTCTTGCATAGCATTCCAGAATAACAAACTAACTAATGAGGATTCAAACAACTAACCACATCCCAACAGTTTAATACGTCCCATCATCCTTTATCTATTTTCATTGTTGAACTATGGACTCACAGAGGCACAGTAGACAAAAGTATGATGTTTATATTGCTGTGAAATCAACTTCACTCCCACACATCCATACGAGAGCAAATAAAACTTAAACACTGCGAACGTGACAGAAAAATCACAGGAATATATGAAATGATAAAATATACACTTTTGGTACATTGGAGAGCAAATAATTTGTACATCAGCACCGTAAGGATAAAATCTATGGTTCATTCTTAAGTTCCTTGAACCAAACAAGTAAACCACATAATAACAATTTAATCACCTTGGTATTGCATCTTAATTGTGTTTCTGACAACGTTACTAGCTAAATGTTTATAGGTCCCAGGTGAATAGTTCCTGTTCAGAAATGGGGGGCTTTGGTGCCTGGTCGTTTTTGTCAATAGCTAAACCTTAAAGACAAACCCTGCATGCATAAAATGTGCATTTGATAACTATACAACTGATGTAAGAAAATAAAACGGGAACCCCTGATGACTTTTACATATTGATTTGTCTTTTTTTGCAGTGTTGCGTCAGTAAAGGTGCTGCTTTATGCTCACGAATGTTCATATTTGGATCTGTTCTGGAAAACCAGATAACGAGGATTACCACGTGCGTGCTACATCAGCTGAATGTGGCATTTCCGAGGAGCACTTATTCAAGTCATTATATTGCCACTGTGCAGCTATGAGAAAAAGCTTAAACCTTGGTGCTTTCAAATAGAAAAGTAATCGAA
This sequence comes from Brotula barbata, assembly GCA_900303265.1. Lineage (NCBI taxonomy): Eukaryota > Metazoa > Chordata > Actinopteri > Ophidiiformes > Ophidiidae > Brotula > Brotula barbata. The sequence continues at coordinate 25,208 of OMNV01022026.1, read as the reverse complement.
CACTACTGCTGGCAGTGTCTATTTGCATGAATATGGTGGACATTGAATTAATCGGCATCAAACATTCAACCAATCATACTATGAAATGCTTCAACAATTTGGATGACCACTTTCTACGGCAAACATCCAGATCCAATATATATACATACATATAAATTTATCTACATACATGCACATATATACAGTATATATATATATGTATGTATGTATATATAGCATATAGTCTAGTATGTATTTTGAGAGTGGGGCCAATACCCACATATCAGTGTCAACCTTATGTGGCCGTCCAGGACCACTTAAAAATTTACCTTAAAAATTAAAAAATCTTGCCGGTAAAATAATGAAAAACAAAAATGCCGTTTTTAGTCTGTACTCATACACTGTATATTTGAATAGGTCATCTTCCAAGATATTACCTGGTCCTCTTCTAGAAGAACAGAATGCAGCGAAGTTCCACTACTACAGGACCACGCTGGGACAAGAAGGTACTGAGCCCCATCATACCTGGTATTAACATGCATCATTGTTACTCGTTTAAAATATACTTACACGGTACATACATATATTGAGCACACACCGGCGATCAGTGCGACGATAGCGGGAGGTAGCCAGAGACTCGTTTGCAATTTTACCGAATTGGTGATGAAATAAGGCATTTACAATCAGTTTTAAAAGATGTAAATATTAAGAAATGGCATGAAATGTGCAGCAATCTGTGCTTTGGCCGGGGAAAAAAAGATTTTAAAGACTATGAGAGATGCATGCTAATGCTGGGAGTCGGGGGGATTTCAGCTTGAACCCGGTTAAACGCTTTGATTCAAACATCAAAGCAGGGGGCACAGAAAGACCACGGCCGGAATCCTATGTAGAATTCATGTCACGGGACAGACCGGCCGCTTGTTCTTCACTGCAAGCCACCATTGATCCTTGCATCATCACTGCAACCAGGAGAACAGAAGCTATCTCAGCCCGGCCAACCAACCCACCCAGCCCTTAAACTTGCTCTAGTGCAAAGCTAACAACACCGTGTCAACGCAAGTGTTGTATAAGTGGCTTAGCATACATGACGGCACGTCTCAGCCTCGCTGCAACGTGCACCGTGAGGGGGTTTGACATCCTCCTCTTTGAAAGGACCGTCAAGACAATCGCCTCAATCCACAGGACTGCTGCTGGCCTTGACCCCGGCCCTGCTGATGTGTAGCCAGGGCAGCTTGGCACAATTCTTAAAGAGCTGCTCGATGGCGATGTGACGCACGTGCAGCTCGGACGACAGCGAGTCTTTCTCTTGCACCGCCACAGTCAGCCCCTCAAAGACTTCTGCGGAAAGAAACGGGGAACACGGGAATCAGTGTTTTCATTCGCATCCAAGGTCAAACTGTGTGAAAAGTAGCTTTGCCAGAGGGTCAAGTAGAACGTGTCTGGTCTGGTCAGGTCAGGTCAGCGATATCTTATGTCAGCCGCTGTAACTTGAATATAATATAAATATAAATACACGGCTCATTCAGCTGCACATGATAGAAAAAAGAACAGAAAACGTAGAAAAAAAGCTCTCTACGGTTAACAAAGCGCCTTTCACAGCAGAAAGCTGCAGCTCCACTGACATTCAGCCAAATTAATTAGGTTGTACACAAAAGGGATGAACAGTAAGTTACTGTAAGCTGTCAATCTTTACTGATGCGTATCTCCCTGACTGTGAAATGCGGTATGACACCAAAGTGCAAGAAAAAAAAAAAAGAAAGAAAATCCTCTTACCTTGAATCTGTATCAGCAGCCGGGCATTCAGCTGATGAAGCTCGTCAACACTCATCTTAGTCACTGAGAGGAAAAAAACAAGTTTAGATCATGAGGTGAACAGAAACTAAAAACATGAGGCAGGAAACAACCTGGCCGGCCCGTGTGATGACAATAGCAATGTCTTTATTTTTGTCTTAATCTTTTGAGCTGTTTCGAAACACTGGGAACGATAGTAGAAAACACACGACTAAATCATTTAACATAATTTCCCCGACACCGAACGCTGCAAATTTAATTAGCAGTCTGACTGACAACATTTTTAGGGTAGCAAGTGTTGAAGGAAAAGCCAGTGCGGAGTCACACTAATTAGTGCAAATATTGTATCCGTGAAATGCTTGTCGTCTCCAACGTAAAAGGAGGTTTTTGGAATCCTGGCGTTAATGTAGTCTCAGGCCTTTCAGACAGCTGTTTCACAGTTTGTAGACATAAGCAGCCTCAGTGATAAGGCACAAGAAAGCCAGGGAGAAAACTCAAGGCTGGAGGGAAATTTACTTTTTGACAAACTATTCAAAATAAGAAGAGGGAGAGAAGTGGCTCAGGGGGAGGGGGAACTGGCAGGTTGCTGGCTTGCAGGCTGGTGAAAGCGTGTATGATTGGGTAAATGCGAGGCATGAAAATTCTTTGAGTGGTCTCTGGAGTTGAAAAGCACTAGAGAAATGCAGCCCACTTACATGCCGTGTGCTACTGTTTTGTCTGTCGCGTTCCAACGAGCGACACGCTCAGCGCTCGGAGCAAGGTTATTGCAGGGTAGAGACGAAAAGGAGCGATACGTTCCTTTGTCTTAGTGCGTGCGAGATAAACTCTCAATAAATAAATGACTCCTTTCACTCACTTTGATTTGATGCGGTACACTGCTAAAAATCGCTACTACCGACGGGGCTTGAGGTGGTGAATTTGATGTAAACGTGCTTACGTTGGTCTCTGCTGAAGCCCTGGTGTCCGTGCTGCGTCTGTCCTCCTCCGGATGATTGATTCCTGTTGTGTAAACCCGTCCTGTCGCTGCTGTCCCAGTTCCCTTGTGATTCCTGCAGCAGCCCCAGCTCCTCCGCCGTGTGGCACTCCAACATCCCCATGGCATACTCGGGTAACCCCGTGGTTTTGCCCATGTCCCAGCGCGGCGCGTAGCGAGGCACCTGGGCGTCCGACTGAGGCAGCAGCTTGCAGTCACTCTGCTGGCTGTAACAGAGTCGCTTTGCGCCCCTTCGGCAGGGACCGTTGGAGGAGACGGAGTCTTTGTTCTGAGCGTACTGGATAATACGATTCAGTTTCTGGCCGAGGGCCACCTTCATGCCCTCATAAGCACTTCGGGAGATCTTAGAGTGGGACAGTTTCTGGTTGGCAATAAGGTGGCACTTCTCAAAGCAGTCTCTGTGGCCACGCAGGGATTTTGAATGGAGTAGGGTGGTAGACGAGACACCTGCATCCGTGGACACAAAGCAAAAGCAATGAGTCGGTGAGCTGAAGAATACAAAAGGCTACAGCACACAGAGTTCCCACATTATACGATTTAATATTCAGACAGAAAAAAAAAAATCTATTTCATGACGTGAAACACAGCACGAATGAGCCGGCACGAACTTGCCACATAAAGAATAAGCAGGATGGCGGCGAGCTAAATCTGGCAGACTGACCTGTCATCTCTCTCCATTAAAGCTGCTTACTGTGCAAAGGATTAGTAAGCGGAGCACTTGAGAGAGCAAGGATGACAAACGAACCCAATCTAAATGCAAACACATCTGTAAATGATTTGAAGCAACAGAGATGAAGAGCAGATGTATCCGTATGTCGCAGCAATTCGTTTACATTATTTCAACTGTTATCAAACATACCTCACACACAGCTCGGAAAATGTGGACAACTTTTTAAAAAGTCACAGTGTTGTCTTCAATCCATACATCCACCTATTTTCTGTAGACGCTCACCCTAGTCGGGCCTTTCACATTTATCCAAATCAATGATTGTATAGCTGTGGTGGTTGTTAGTGCACATACTGACACTAAGTACGACTATAGATTTCACAATCAAAACGTTGCGATCCTTTACATCTAACAATGTGAAAAACAACCGATGAGCATAATCACAACTTTAAGATTCTTGGAATTTCCTTCATAAGGGAGAAAATAATGCTTTGGGTCACAGTCTAGGAGGAAATTAATAGAGACTTAGGAGGGAGTTTTCATACTGTAATGGCTAAATAAACACCTTAAATGAAAGTGAAAACTCCTGACTGTGCATGAGCTAAAACACGAGGCTGAAAAGAGTTTCCAGGAATTTGTCCCAAAGTGTGATTCCCCTTTGCTTACAGCCTGTGTTGTTACTTAATAGCCAACCCGAGGTGAGCGCATTAGTCAATGTTCTCCACAGACTAAACAGAGAAATGATGTCAGTCTGCAAGTTCTGCTTCACGCCCCTCTCTCTGCGGTTGCCCAACAGACTCGTGAGCACACGACGGCGCAGCTTTGACACCATATGACTGTCACGCAGTTGGCGTGAAGAAGTGCATAATGTCACAAACGTTTTGATTCCAGTATATGAATTAAGACAAAGCAGAAGCAAGACAAAAAAGAAGAAAAAGTCGCTGAATGACAAACACCCGTGCATGTGTAGCACGGGCAGGTACCACAAATGTCCCGTTTGTAAGCCGAGTATACGAGCACTCTATCTACGGTGAGGCCTGTGAAGCGGCAGACTAACAGCTTTCTAAGAGCTATAAGCCGATCGCTCCCAATCCTTGCACAACCACAAAAACAATAACTGCCATCGCTAAGCAGGAAAATCATTGGCCGACAACCAAAGCAGAGCAAGACCCACCAAACACCTCTCTCCAGTTAAGCAGCTTAGCACCGCTGCCTTTCGTGTTCACACACACAGGCTTAGGTACGCATACCCACACAGACTATTGTCTAGAAGTCAATCAACACTGTTCAGCATTCACATCCAGGGACATTAAGATGAATCACACTGGTGAGCAACAGCCCTGTTTTTTTTTCCTGCTTTCATTGCAGGTTGGCTCGCCGTCAATGTAACCGCTAACAAAGACGTGCACCTGTTCACCGTGACACTGTGTCGTATTTCCATTTCCATTGCCTGCTGCAATTTGAAGTTGCGAATTATGGACAACAGACAAAACTACTTCACCTGCAGTTCGTCGTTGTTGGCACGATTCATTTTTGGCTGAATGGAGTTCGTGCAACATCACATCACCGTAACTTAACCACTGGACGATACCATAACTACATAACCACGGGCCAGGCTATTGGTCCTCGGGAAATGCCACAGATTACTCGGACAGAGTATATATCGAGGATTACTGTTATTAATAACGCAGCTCCAGTCTACTGGTGTCACTTTGCCCAGCGTGCTGCATCTTTCCACCATCTGCATCAGAACGTGAGAACGGAAAGCCAATTATCAAGGCCAGCCCATTGCTGCTTGATATCTGAAATATTTTCTTCACAAAGGCTCCGCTCAAGGCCGTATTACTCACGTCCACCATTATGACTTGATATAAGAGACTCAGGAGCCTCTCCTATTAACAGGGGAGTACTTAACAGCAGAGTCAAGTCAAATCAGAAATCTATAGAACCTTGACAAACTACAAAACCATGCACAAGGAGAGGCTTCATCATCAACGGCGTTTTCCACATTCATTTATTCACGGAACTAGTGGCTCAATGGACTGGAGCTTTTTGACTCTCCAAGAACTGGTGGCTTTGTAGGGGGCAGGATCATCATGAATAGTTATATTTGAAATGAACTGAAACCCTTGGGAAAAAGAGTGTGATAGCATACAGACTTACAAATTTCAGTCGCCACAGGGAAAATCCAAAAATTTAGGCCTGAGAGTACAATTTTGTCTCACATATGTTCAACAGACTTGGCTGGCTTGGGTTTGAACCCGTTTTGTGACATTCGACGCTTGCAGCTGAGGACCGAGAGCTCGTATGAGGGACAAGTAGGACAGAGGTCATCGGTGGTAAGGTGTCCAAACAGAGTTGTGTGCTGCAGCTCAGTGGAATGCATTCAGCTGCCATACAAGCCAACTGGGCACCAAGACAGAGCTCACGTGATGTGTGCTACACTCACACCACCCGTTTATCTGTTCCTTCCCCGACATAATGAATAAAACATTGATTAACAAAGGTACCATGCAAGACCAGTTCCCATCCAGTCAACGGGGATAATATAATGTGTAAAATGGGCAACACAATGGACCAACTGGCTCCTTCTATCTGCTGAAGCGGCTGACTGTGTCGGAATTTGATAGTGTAAGAGATGCATGTCTGCTGTGGCCGCTGTACGTCTTAACCCAACTGCTAGCACACATCTCTGAGGTGGTAACATGATCCTGCAATGGTGGAGTTAGAGATGCATTACACTTCTCTGAGTCGTAGGGGCCATGGCTTTACGGTTCAGACAACGTAAACGTGCGAGTAAATAAAGCAGCTTAGAGATTTAAACTAGCTGGCGACACACAATCGTTCGAAAGAGTACGGAGTAAATCGGACAAAACAGCATTTACGTGGAGATCACAAACACTGAGAGCCTCTAAACGAATACCAAAATCAAAATTGGTCCTGGCCCTCAAAACACCCATAGCACTTGATTACAGGGCTCAGCAAGGTGCGCCGCAACAACAGCAGGTTCTGTAAATTTCTGGAGCACATCTTTGTTCAAACATAAAACTACCACAGGCGGCCACATAATTAGCCCTCTCTATACACCCCAGGGTGAGGAGTTCACCCGCAATGAATAGGCTGTTTATAGGAGCAAACAACAACCGCCACTGAAGCACCGACTGCATCATTCCGCTCTGACATCAACTGTAGTCATTTTCACTAAGCTGCTGGTCCAAACCCAGCTGGTAAGATTACTAAACCTCTGCAGAAATCTCACCTTAATTATGTCGGGGGGTTAAGAAATTATGCTGGCTTTAGCAGAACCTGACGGCTTGGCAGACATCTCATATTGACAAGGAGCCCGGGAAGCTAAAAACCTCACAGGAAACTGAGAACGGAGGATGCGGCGCTCAGGTCATAGAGGCAGATCTCTCAGGTGTTTACGCAAGCAGAACCTGTCACATCGAATAAAGCCAGCAAGAGAAACCCGATCCGGCCTGTTTTAATGCTACATTCAGCAATTATATCCAAACTGGGGAGATAGATGTGTTGAACCTCAAACTGATGCATAGATGAACTGCGTAGGATAAAGTGGAGGCTGGTGGGGTTTGGATGTGGCACCGGTTCAAATGTTCTACGAAAGCTCAGGGCTATCAAGAAAAAAAAAGAACAAAAAAACTCTAAAAGTAAGAAACAGCCAGTTAGTCAAGAAGTTGTAATTTATAAATAGCCAAAGCCACTGTTAGTTTCTGAGCGGGGCTACACACGGCACACGGGCCAAATAAATCTCCTCAGGAAACAAACACTTGGAGCTACAACAAAGGCCTCACTTCCTGAACATTCATGCTACTTTGAACCGTGCTTCTCTGCAGAGCAACAGCATAACAGGCTTTAAATATATTTGGAGGTGTTAGTGGTCTTTGTCTGCGTACGCCAGACTATCTTATTTGAACTGCGAATACTTTCCGTGCAGTCGCTGACAAAAACAAGTCTGAACATCCCCATTTCATGTCAACCTTCAAGGATTTGAGAAGTGTGTGGGTGGAGGTGAAAACTTACACACATCACTTTTAACCCATAATGGTTAAAAGTCTGCTCTGTCCAATCTCTGTTTACTGGAAAACAGCCTTTGCATAACACGTGCTGCGGTCAAGCTGTGCGTTCGTTACGTGAATTCAATTCGATTTGACTGTCGAGATGAGACATCAAATACACTCCAAGCAGTGTCACAAACAAGGGCAGACAGAGTTGACGGTGGATGTTTTTTGCTTGTGTGACCGAGCCCCCTATGAAATAGAACAAACTGGAAACACGGTACACAAACGTCCCCCATACCACAGAGAGCACAGTGGTGAAAACACAGCCCGTAACTCTGAGAAGCCCCTGCGAGTCGGTCGACAAAAATGAGCAATAGTTTCCTCTGTGGTCATTAGCAGGCCCTGAACACTCCCTGTGATACACGGTTCGTTTACCCGAAAAATGTCTTTGGTTAACAGAAATATATCCTTGAGAAAAAGTAAAATTAGGTGCATCATTTTTTTTGTACCAAATTTCATGATCGTAGCAAAGGTCTGGCAGGAGAATTATTTTAAATTGACATGCTGTCTCTGTCATCAGTTGTCCAGTTCCATCAAAATGTAAAAAAACAAAAGAAAAAACAAAAGAGTACTTCTGATGATGATATAAATATTTAAACCAGGGTGGTGCAATAAGGCAATGAATATTCACCAGCAGCAATTCACCCTGAATAGACTATGATGGGTCTTCTACCATAGGCGCTGTGTGTGTGTGTGTATGATGGAAGAAGATGACCTTCTCTTCATATAGTCTTTTCCTTTAATGAAAGATGGCATGACACGAGCAAACCGCGGGCATTATCTCTACATGAACGATCGGCATACACACAGCCCGACAGCGGTGTTGAATCAGTGGGGCCTAAAGTAGCCATATGCGGCTTGACTAGCTCCCCTCCTACCAATGAAGCGCTCCGCTGCATCAGCAACACGTGCTCATCTGCAACCCCCCCC
>OMNV01022026.1:3863-16748 GCA_900303265.1 Brotula barbata | reverse complement strand
CCGCCCCTACAAAACAGTTATATAACTACTACACTGCCACGCACAAGCCACATCAAATGATACATACAATGATCATAACGTGGCCCTTGAGCACTACAAGACACACCCAGGGGCACCACAGTTGTAGAGCTGCTATGCCAGCTGACGATTTCCGGAACACAGAACTGCTGAGCCAGAAGACAAACTGCCATTGTAAAATGCCAAGAGATAAATGGACACCTTTGCAAAATACTGGGCTCTCCATGTCCACCATATCAGAAATGTCTCGTAATGTGCAGTTTCATAAGGAGAAAAACAGTCACAGCCGTAGCTATCAGCTAAGAGAGAATTAAGTCTGATAAACTTGTGAAGGTGTCATATAAATTTGGTAACAATGTTCGTAGTTGTCTTCAGCGTAGCGTAAGATGACATTCACACAACACAGTAATCCATCCATCATCAGCAGAGGATGTGCCCCTCCTTCCTCTGCCAAACGATTCCTGGACTGAACTCTTCAGTCAGCTAATGCGTGGTGCTGTTTTATGAGATGAACACAATCATACCCTTCAGTGATAAACACATTGTTTTCCATCACAGGAAGCCTTTATAGATCTCTGTAACAGCTGCAGCAAGGAGAGCGTATCCAATGATTAGCAAGTCTCGTTCAAATTGGCCCCTCGTTAATTAAGGATGAAAAAAAACCACTTCAAACATGTGCTCTTGGGTTAGAGTGGCACATCAAACAGGAGAAATTACTGTGATCTGCTTTAGTAAGAGGTTTGGTCCTTCAGAAATATTGTACAAATTGCTCCTGGAGCAGATAAAAGAAGAGTTTTAAAAGGCATGGTGCGACACTTCAGCCGACCATGAAAGGTTCTAAAAAGCTGCATTACAGCTCACACCTGGCGCAGAGACATATTCACTATAACGGAACAGGAAATATCCAAATGTCTCCAAAAAAAAAAGAAAAGAAAAGTCACACTATAATTCACTGCATTTTGCTATTGGTGGAAGTTACAGATGATCATTTTCCCTGGCAGTACTCAACAATCAGGGGAAGTTTAAATAACTGTGTGTAACACCACTTTCAAAAGCCTTTATTGAAGAAAGTACTGCATGAAATGTTAATATTGAAAAAGGTCTTTCTGAGGTTAAAAGGGGACTCTTTTGTAGCTTCATTTAACAAATGCCCCTTTATTTCTACAAACCACTTTTTTTTTTTGCTCTTTACTCAGCTGTGCAAACAAGCAGTAGAGAGCAGATTCTTACCTTCAATACTGAGTTCAAAGCACAGATGGCAGAAAGATAAGGTCCCCGTATCAGTCTCCAGCTTGCAAACACTGCAGATGTTGTCATCATTTAGATCGATGCTCACAAACTGCTCCTCTTCATCCATGGTGCTGCTGAAGAAAAACAATGAGAGGAATGAGAGGAAATCAAAATTAGATTTTAGTGACAATTAACAAATTCCTGCAGTCTGTCACACAAAACCAAACCTCCAGATATCAGAATAAATGCCCGGAGCAACACTTCATGTTCCCAACTCTCTGCCTTAACCTAAATCAGACTCTTTTGTGTTTCAGACTTCCTTAGGGAGGTTAGAGGCCATGATCACCTACAGAGCAGCAACTATGAAACAGAGATGTGTGCAGGTTAAACCTGTGCCGTTGGGATTACAAACAATCTCTCTAATCGCCTTGTCTTGTTCCTGTTGGGACCAAAAGCACAACACATGATAAAATTTGATGTCACCCAACGGCCATTTGGCCGCAGCTTAACGTCTGTTGCCATGCAAATATCCAAGGTCATATCTTATACAGTCGTTATCTCTATGGGGAGAGAACATAAAGGTAAGTTTGGGCTCATGGCAACAATCAGCGCTTATATCTGACGACTTCAGCTTATTTAAGAAATACTCTTTTTGAAATTGCTTCTAAAGAACAATGTGACCTCAAAGGAGCATGAAGATCAGAAAATTCAGTTTCAGTTTTTGTTCAAATGTGTGACATTCATAAACTGATAATAGTTCATGTTTGTGTCTCTACACCCCTAAATTTAACTACTACAAATCACACTGACCTTAACTCTCAGGTAACCACTAATGGCTGCATCTTCACTAACATTCATTTTACATTCGACATAAAAGTCCACAGTTTCCAGAGTTACCTCATACATCTGGATACATTCTGGTGAAATTTCTATAACATGATCTAGAATGAAATTAAAATGACGTCGTTTAAAAAGGTAAAATTGATTTTATGAATAAATATTGAGATTTTGTATAACTTCTCTTTACGTTATAGTCAATTACATATGAGTAACTAACCTGAAAGTGCTCATTAAATGGATCCAAACACATTCATCTCCCAGTGTGTCAGGTTTTCGGATGATATTGTGAGGACCTGACTTTTGAGAGATGATTGTAGCTTGTAGCTTGTAGCTTGTAGACAGCCTTCCAGTCGACAAAGAGCTGCTAAATGAGCTTCAAACAGCCTTTGAACTTTTTCTCCATTACAATCGATGTCTGTGAAGGTTCCCAGTCTTTATACTCCATTACATTCACAGACACGAAACATTCATCTGAACATATCAAAGTATCTTCGTCGTTATATTTATCTTGTGTTTAATATCAGCACACCTTAGCCCGGAGTCTGAACAGATATCCTAAAACAAACACTTGCTAACCAGAAGTTAAGCTAGCTGCAGCTCGGCATCCTCCGAATCCTCCGAATCCTCGCTGCCTGGCTGATTCGTGACCGTTATCTGGCGTTGTTAAACCACCTCCGTAACCACAAAATGACAATACCGGCAATATTTTAGGAAACTACTTTATCCCGAGTAACGGTTACCTTTCAGACGCGTTTCTTCAGACAGGTTCTGGTCTGTCTTTCGTCTACAGGTCGGGTCTCCTTCGCTCCAGCGAGCACACAAACATCAGATACGGCGCGCGTCACGGCAAATCCACCCGCAGCTACGTACCCCTTCCCCCTCCTGCGGAATAATCCACTGTTCCGCGTGAGGGGTGGACAAAAAAAAAACATTACTCTAAATATTAAATACTTTGCACCCAGTAACGAAAAATAAATCCCAAAATCATCATAAAATGTAAAAACACGTTGACTAATACCATAGTACGAGCTTTTATTACTTAATCGCTTTCAAAGAAAAATTTGAAAAAATATACCATCCCTATGGGTATGAGATAGAAGGGGTCCCCGCGTCATCACAACGTTTTCCCTGATGAAAAGACGCTAAAGTCACGGTTTTACTACTTCTCTGAGCTATAATTCCACGTCTGAATTTCCTCTCGTCGGCTAATAAAAGTTTTAGGTTTTATATGTGAGGAATCGGGTCTGTTTGCCAATTCGCTGTGATACTCTTCTTTAATTTCCAGTAAATGCCATCAGTGGGAAATTCCCGGGATAAGTCGAGAAACCGAAGTAGTTTTACATTAAAAGTGCTTGTATTATTTCTATGAGATAAACATTTCAGCAACAATTAAATCTAATCACGAATAAATCATTTCAAATTGGGAGCGAAGAAACACGTTTTATCTATCGATAATTTGCCACAAAGATAGAATTTCCACACATTGTGATTGTTTTGATGCCATTGTTTTGACTGAGGCAAAACAATTGCCCCTGTTTACCACCAGGGGCGCTCTAAGTACCTCTATCGACGCTCACGCCACCCTTAGAGCTGCTCCGCTTTAATATGAAATAGATTATAAGTGTAAAATGAAAGGGAAAGCTTTCCCACAATGATTTGCACTGATACAAGTGTTTCTCTAGTCACCGCTCAGTCTGTGTTTTAGTGAAGAGCCATTAAAATTCACAGTATTTACAACAAGCAAGGCCTAAATTAATAAGCCATCTTACTATCAATCAATGGACGTTGTTGCAGATGGTGGGAAACGTCATTGAATCTTAAAATTTCATTTTTTTCGGAGGCATCAACTGCTGCAGGTATTATAAAGTCAATACACAAACGCCTCCCATTGGCACATAACAGCAGCGGTTATTCTGCTTTGAATGATTTACCGTCGTTAAAAAAATAATTAAATAAATGTTGGACGTACAACCGGAAAATCAAAACACTCTCCTTTGCTTCTTGGTGCACATTCAGCTGTGGGCTGTATTGGAATGTGACTCATTAATGATGCTATGAACTGCATCACTTAAATTCGTTGCGCCCTCTCCTGGCCAAAGCGCAGTAATACAACAGTCAGTAAAATGCCCTTTCTGTGTTGTCACAGTCTGAAACATCATAAAAAAACATACACGTACGAGTGATCACAGAGCTAAGTTTTAATAAATGAGCTCAAGAGGCAATGATAGAGATGTATGTAAAAATATTTTGGAGTCTCACATGTGTAATATGACGTAAAAGACATCAGGTAGTCTTATATACAACTCTTTGTACTTTATCTTTATGGAGACCGGGAGTGGTGTAATGTCTGTGAGGTAACTGAGTTCATAGTATTTAGACCTTTGATATACATCCAACGTCCCAGAATGCCCCATGCCTTACAAGTTGGGACAGATTCAGTCTCACATTGTCCCTATCACCCCTATGTGCCAGTGAGATTATAATCTATATTATGTTACAGCTTGCATCATAAATTGCACAATGCAACTCTGCTCACGATATTAGCCACTTAGATTTGACCAAGCAGATAACAGACAACCGGTCCAGCATGAATAGCACTACTACAACCACTACAACTGCTACTACTGCCTCTCATAATATAACATAATATGATATAATATAATATAATAGTAGCAGTAATAGACATATTATTAGACGTGTTATTATTCTCATCATCGCAAAATAACGATTTGAGTGTACGTACTGTATCAGGGCCCTGCTGTGGGTCTGCTGTGCTTTGCTCTCTGCGTTTGTTTATCAGCCAACTCTTTATCGGCCATAAGTAGGTCAAAAGGGCGTTTCAATCCCCAACCTCTGACAAAGTGCTTTGCCCAAATTTCTAGTAAGTCTGGTTTTCCCTTTTCATGGAATTTTTTCCATCATCAGCACACAGCATGTTCAGTTCTTTTCCGTCAGTAAAGCACAGAGTTACACACAAATCAAACACACAAACACAACCAGAGGAGCCAAAAAATGGAAACGCGACGGCAGGTATGAAATCACGACGGGATCAGTCTTGATTTGTAATCATGAATAATCTGCCACAACAACAAGAGTGCCAACACTGATGTCACGTAGACGAATCCTGACTTGTCTGGAGTGGTTCTTTTGACAAACAGGAGGGCCACATGTTGACACAGTGAGTGCACGGGTTACCGTGTGTTACCCAGTGTTACCGTGTGTTACTCTGTGCTGATACGAGTGTGTTCTCTGCTTTAAACACGCCGTCCCCCACTGTGGACTTTGAGTCCTGGATGTAGTGTGCCCGGCGTCTGCTAATAGGCAAACTCTTGAAGCTAAATGGTGAAAAGTACCTTTATTTATACATTTATTGATTACAAAAAACAACAACATAGGATTGCATCGGCTCTAGTAGTTACACTGAGTTGTTAAGGAAATATCTCCATTATTTATCCTCTCAGGTGGAGATAAAGAGTTAATATTAACGCACGATATCAAATCTTTCCGCTGCTGAGCGACGCGGCCTTTTTGTCCCTCTGGAACCCTCCGGTTAGACGCAGAGCGACTTTGCATGCATCGCAAACGGAGCATTCGAAATCCACTTAACAGGTCGTAAATCTGAGAATTCATCGACGCCGTGTGCACCCACGTCCACGTTTTCACCCGCAGGCTACATCCACATGTTGCTGCCTGCCTCCCTCATCAGAGACAAAGTCTAAGATCAGGTTGGGCTGGTTCTGCCAGGTTAAAAGAGGGGTGAGGGAAAAAAAAAAAGAGTGGGGAGAAAAACAGCCCACAGCACAGCCTGATCTGTACTTTCTCAGCCGCCAGTCACAGAGCGTGGAACAGATGTTGTTACTGTGTCGGCTAATCTGCCATTCAAAGACGTTTCTCTGTATAGCGTGGAGTGTGATGGCAGCCATTGCTATAAATCCCACCTACGATTTATAAATAATATGAGGGCTGTTTGAGGAAATGCTTTTTTTTAATGTTTTGCCCTGACGATCCCAGCTTGAAGGTCGTGGTTAATCCGTGTTTGTGTTCAGGTCTGTGTCCCGATGAGGGCCTCGCGTTACTGCTGCACTGGTTGAAAAGAGCTTAGCCAGAACGGGGAGGTGTGAGTCAAACAATAAAGTCCCCATCATAGTCCCAAGGAGGGCAACCAGACACCAAGTCTGCCCAGAATCAGGTCAGATGTCTGATAAAGTGAGCAGCAGCCACACAAACGGTAATAACAGGAGGAATCAGTCCATCTCTGTCAGGAACAGTGTGTGTGAGGGGTGGCGTCTGTGGCAGTTTGTCAAAACTGTGTGTGCATTGAATTAAAATCAATTACTTAGGATTAATCCATTTAATGACACAAACACCCCCTGCTGTGTGAACGGAAACAATTTGGATTTTCCAAAGGAACACTGTGGATTTAATGTGTTTATCTTGTTGACTAGGACCTGTTTATTCATCATTTTATGTCACTCAGCAAATTATCTCCAAACTAAATAATACAGATAATAAGCACGAATAATTTCTTCTGCATATAATTTATGTTCCCATGTTTGTTTGTTTTTAGCAGAATTTCTTAAAAAAAAAAAAGGCTTTTTTTTGACAGAACCCAGAAATTGTTGGCACTTTAAAGGAATTTTAGACATAATTTCAGGATATTGTGCTGTTTTTTTAAAATATTTGTCTTCTTCAGCATAGGCTTCATACCTCCCCCAAGGCCATTTTTAGCTTTTAGCTGGACACAGATGCACCACGTGGGGTTCAGTGTAACCTCACCTCTCGTTCCTCTTAGCATTTCCACTCACGTCCCACAGAACACACCTGCCACATTCTGGTCTGATTAAAATCCATTTATTTCTCATTTTCATTCCATCCATCATCACAGGGACACGTTGCCTCACCGTCTGGTGATGTGACTGTGATTTCATCTGCCAGTGGTTTTCCATGACTGTGACCGTATGACTGTCACTCTGGATATGTGCGTGAGGAAACGTCCACAGAGACAATAGGTTTTATTTCATTTCAAATCCAACTCACTTCCCCCTTTTTCTCACCACGTACCCAGATATCACACACGGGCCGGCTCCTGGTGTGTCCCTTTACAGCAGGCTGAGACAAGGACCATCTGGGCCACATCGTCTCAACGCGACGGCACGAATCGCCTGTCATGTTCGTGACGCTCCTCCTCGGCACGCGGAGGTGAGCAGGAAGTGTTACAGACTAGCAAGTTTTAGCCTCGGGTTATTTTCCTTCACCCGGGGAGCTGTGACAAAGGGACAGTGGGGATGGATTTCAACCCGCAGCCTGTGTGCCTGGAGGAGGATACTACAACGCTGCTGCTGTGAGAGTCTGACGATGGTTCGACCAGCAGTAACAAGACAAGACAGTGACTCACAAAGCTGCTGCACCATGACTCAGCTCCAAAAAGGTGTCTCCCATGGAACTCATCAATATGTCAGCTGTCCTTTACTTAAGATCAGGCACTAATCCAAGTCAAACAGCGGAGGGGTTCACGTTCAATCAGACGTTACTCTGCTGCTGGTTTAAACCCGGTTTCATTCCCGTGGCCAAGTTTCCCTTCGCGACTGTTTGTTTGCTTGTTTTGCTTGGCAGGAGAGCTCAATTCGAACAAAACTAAAGGGGTCGTGGTGTATCCCAAAGAAAAGATAATCTTAATCCAGACGCAGCAGATAAAGGACATTTTAGCGTTGTTTGCTGAAATCTGGTCGTGACGGACGTATGAATGGATGTAGGGTCGTGACGGACGCGCTAGACAAAATGGAAGAGCAGCAAAGACAAAAGAAACAATACTGGAGACTCCAGCTGAACAAATCACACTCAAGATATCAAATGTAACAGCGATCGCTGAGATTGGGCAACAAGAGAGGATTAACTTCCCCAAATCCAGATCTGGGAAGGCTCAGCAGGTAAAAGGTGAGCTGGAGCTCCGTGTACACAAACACAGAGGCCTCCGATTACACGCACATTTCTCCGCTCTCGGTGAGCCTCTGCAAACACCAGCTATAAAAACAGGACAATTACAAGCTGCAGCCACCAGCGCTCTGTGGCTCGGGTTACAAGAAGCCCAGCCCTGCAGGCGTCGGGGAGGCACGTTCGTTTGGGGAGCGATGAAAAGTTGAAATGGTCGGAGAGGAATTAGCCAACAGGCTGGAATGGCAGGTAGAACATCACCAGCGCCCCTTCGCACCCATCCATCATATTCCAGCCTGTGATCCCCCTCGGGGGCCGTTCCCATGCTGTGTGTGCCAACTGGAGCAGCTCTGTGGGGTCTGCGGGAGAGCTGAGACATAATCATCACGCTGCCGATGAGGCTGCAGATGCAGACATGCCGGCTCTGCCTTTTAACGAGGCGTGGAAGCCCTAAACTCGTGCAGGTGTAGTAGGGGTAAGAAGTCACGCTGTCCACACACACACACACACATACACACATACACACAAATAGGACGCCTCTTCTTCAACAGGCCAGCAGTGAAATCAGGCACGGAACTTCACAAAAACAAGTCGGGAAAACATTGTGAATATGAAGAGATAAAGCAAAGAAGGAGCAAAGTCTTCCATAATCCCTCCTTCGAGCAGAAGATCTTCTAAAAGAGAAGAGATTATAAACACTTCAGTATTATTTTGCGGATGAATTTCCTGCTTGTGAAAGTGGTGCAAAATAAAAAAAAAAAGACAAACAAAAATGTGTTTGAACCTTTTTTAATGCACGGTGCAGCACTGATATGTAACAGGAACAGAACACTGACAGTCATTATAATACAACGGCTCCCATGATGCACAGTCAGGAACGGAACGCACAACACGGGACCAAAGATTGTGTTCTATTAAATAAAACTTCACAGGCATACCAGCTGCAGTTTGTTATGGAAAGGAGACACAATAGCTCAGGGTGTCATCATCTCAAAATGTGCTTGTTAAGTAACAAAAAAAAACAAAAAAAATGTGCTTGTTAGGTAAAAAAAGTAAACAAAAGGCTAACTTTAAACAGAACAGAGGACATCGTACTCTATTTTTACTTTCTATTTACAGTGTACATATTTACATCAAAGCTTTTCTTTCCAACCATTAGAAAATTGCTACAGTGCTGAAAGCGCTTTTAGTGGTCCGAAAATGATGCTTATACCGGAATCTCGTCTCCTCCCCCCGCTCCGAGGAGCGTCGGGAGCTTTAGGAGTACCTCCACGAGTCTCTGCGGCGTTAGCAGGGCGCCGAGGCACACTGAGAACCAGCGGCGCGTGCGCAGTCTTTGTCTTTGTGCTCGGTCAGTTTGAGGATGACCACTTTCCTCTGCAGCTGCTTGGACACCGGCGTCCTGGGCCCCTCGTCTCCTGGCTCCTCTGAGCTCTCAGTCACTAAGTCCTGGCACCCCTGCGGAAGCAGCATAGTAATGACGTTGGCGTGACCCCCTTTCACCGCCAGGTGCAGCGGGGTGAGGCCCTGCTCGTCCGACAGGCTGCCTCCGTCCGGACAGTGATGGACGAGAGCTTTCAGGACCTCGCAGTGTCCGTTCTCTGCCGCCAGGTGGCAGGGCGTGCGGAGCGCCTGGGTGGCTCTGCGGGGGTCCGCTCCCTCCTCTATCAGCATCTTGACGGTGGCCAGGTGGCCCCGCTGGGACGCCAAGTGGAGAGGAGTGAGTCCGTTCGCGTTCAGGGCGTGGATGTCCGCCTGGTGTTTGATCAGAAGGCGGGAGGTGCTGGTGTGGCCCGTCTCCGCCGCCACGTGCAGGGGCGTGTTGACCCCGGCGGACGTGATGTGGACGTGAGCGCCCAGCTCGATCAGGATCCGTGCCACTCTGTACTGCCCCCTTTGGGACGCCAGGTGCAGAGGCGTGCGGCCGTCTGTGGTCTGTCCGTCCACGTCGGCGCCGGCCTGCTTGATGAGCAGCTTGACGATGCCCAGATGTCCCTGCCAGGCGGCCAGGTGGAGCGCCGTCCAGTTGTCTTTGCCCCTGACTCGAACGTCGGCGCCGCGGCTCAGCAGCACCCGGACCACGTTCTCCTGGCCGTGCTGGCACGCGATGTGGGCCGGCGTGCGGCCCTGGCCGTCCGTCTCGTTGATGGCGGCCCCCCGGTCCAGCAGCAGTCGAGTGATGGCCTCGTCTCCGTTCTGAGCGGCCCAGTGCAGGGCCGTGTACTGGTCTTCGTCCTTGGCGTTGACGTTGGTGCAACGCCGACCGAGAAGGAGCTCTGCCAGGGGCTTCAGGTGCTTCTCTGTGGCGACGTGGAGAGGGGTGGAGCCCCGGGCGTTGGCAAAGTTTGGATTGGCATTGTTGAGGAGGAGGAACTTGACGGCTTCCTCGTTGGCCAGGGTGATGGCGTGGTGGAGCAGACTGCCTCCTCCGTCCAGGAGAAGGTCCACGTCCTGCGGCTGGAGGATCTTCATCAGCTTGGCCGTATCTTTGGTCCTGATGGCCTCACACAACTTCCGCTTCTGGACCTCGGCAGAATCTGACGGGGCGGAACAGAATGAAAGTCTGAGCCGGAGGACTTCTCTGTGCCGGGTTCAGGATTTGTTCTTAGGTTTTGTATCATCGTCTCTTACCGCACGTGTTTTCTTTCTCAAAGGACAGCGTGATGGAGTCCTGGGAGGAGAAGGCCGAGTCCGCGGACGAGATGCCAGACAGCCTCTTGCACGTGTTCTCTTTGCTGTGACAACTGTCCTCCTTCACCCGATCAAAGCTCCTGGAGATCCCAGAATCCACCTGGCTCAGCAGCTCCGACAGGCTGTAGTCTTTCTCCGGCAACATGGCCGACTTTGGTCTCGCCGGCCCGTTGTCTTTCACCTGCGCGGCACAAAGCAAGATACTACACTTGGACTTGTCCTCCATAAACTACATTCCATTACATAAACACTTTGGTATTCATCGTCACTCCCATTCAAAGCCGTTTACAGGAAATGGCAGCTGTGTGTCTGAAGGACAATCTGGAATTTTACTGTTGTCCAAACAGGTTTGAGTCTATAAAGTGAACCGTAAAACCGTAGATGGTTTTCAACCTGCAGACTGGGAGACATGAGACTGAACTCAAACTGTTGGGTGGTCTGATGGTGTTCAGTTTCCGTGCTTTGACTTCTTCCTGGTTGTGATAGATTGACTGTAAATAAATGAACTCTTTGGACTTTGGACAGTCCAACACACTGAACGAGTCCTCAAGAGTTTAAAACTAAAGATCTGCTCCATATATATCTTTAAAGACACGAAGAGGACTAAGAGGATTATAATTTAGTTCATCTGAACACCAGCACAACACTGAGAGGAACAGAATACTTTGACTTTTCGGTGAAATACTTTTTTTGTGTATAACTGTACTTTAGTAAACCTAACGTCTCTCAGCTCCGTGACTTGTACTTGTTTGTGATATTTGTACTTTTACCCCCAGTGCTTTATCCCCCATTCGTAAGGGTTAAATGCTGACTTTTTGATAACGATCACTCATTTCATGACATCATCGTTTTTCTGTCGACACAGACAGATGTTGCTCATTAAAAGGTGTCACGTCAAGACGTCTGCTCGTCACCGTAGACAGTTCAACAAACAGCGAGGAGATGACAAAGTGCGCTGGTTAAACAATCCCGTCTGTCAACATTCCTTTGCAGTGATGCAACTGTTTGTCAGGATCAAACATTTACACGACATATGACTTGTGAAAACAGGATCGCACGTCGGGCACCGTGGAGATCAACGTCGCAAAACCACGTCTGGGTTTGGAGTTATAACATCCATAGAGAGGCGAACTCTGTTATTATTTAAGCCTCGCTGTGATCTTTGTACGACGAGAGGACAAACGTGGACCTGTTGTCTTACCTGGTCAGTGCTGAGTCCACTACGGAGCTGGGGCTCGGACTCGGAGGTCGGGGTTTTGGGCTCCTCTTGGGTTTTGGAACAAAGCTCCTCAGCTTCAGACGTGATTTCTGCAAGAGACGACATGTGGTGGTACCGTATGAGACCAGAGCTCCAAAAAAAAGACTCAACAGAGCACCCAGTCCAGACAGATGGACAGATGGACAGATGGACAGATAGACAGATGGACAGATAGACAGATAGACAGATGGACAGATAACAAAAACAAAAACGAGAAAAAGAATGATGAAAGAGGCATAGAAAAAATAGGACACTAAGGGGGGTTGGGACTTACCCTGGAAGCTGGGTCTGGCTTCAGGATTGGTGGCCCAGCAGTGCTGCATGAGGCTCACAAACCCCGTACACGCCGCGGGCCGACAGCGCGGTACCGCCCCCAGGTCTGGACGCACCCCTTTGACCACCTTCACCATGATCTGCAGGATATTATTCTCTCCTGAGGAAACAATGGGCTCCTTTAGTCACACGGCTCAAAGAGTCAAAACGCTGGCTGTGTACACAGCCTGTGCTGATGAAGATCTACCCTCTGAAGATAACAGTCATGTGAATGTCAGCTATCACGTTGCAGTATATGACAACATAAACTACAGGTGGGGTCAGGGCCAATATTGACTCTCAATTAAGCCTGACTTTATCAGCGTCTGTCTGCCGTGCTCAGATTAGGATGTGTGTGCTGCCGTTTCCCACAGGAGTCCACCTGAAGACTTCCTGGGCCCGGCATCTCTGTATCTGACTCTGGAATCAGACCAGGCAGTGACTCAGAACAAACGGGTAGAATCTCAGACCGTCCGGCTCCTATTGCCGCCACGATCCCCGTCGCACGCAGAGACGGGGGAGTGGGAAAGGATGGGAAATATGTGGGGCGGTCTCTCTCTGTTTTTAATCACGTCTGCCTGAACACGGCGGGTCCAGTGCCAACC
>OMNV01022002.1:7074-24565 GCA_900303265.1 Brotula barbata | reverse complement strand
TTGTGATTTAGGACTTGAAGCTGCATGGCGATGGTTAAGTGAGATTGGACCGAACGATGAAGGACTCAGAGAGAGGCATGCGTCACCTCTCAGAAGAAAAATCTGGAATAATCATAGGAATCATCATTGTTCTGCAGGTTTGGAGATCTTATAGGACACGAGTTTCATAAACAAACAACGTCATCCTCGTGCGGACTGGACAACAGTTAAGATGTGAAGGTTGGATCCAGACCAAATCACCGACACGTTGATCGCCTGTCGTGAGATAAATAAGCCTGATCTCCTTTCACGCAGAATGCTGAGCGTGTGTGTGTGAATTACAGCTGCAAAAACTAAGACGGACACTGAAATGCGTCCAATCTCAGAATGTTAAGATATCAATTACAGAACAGCTGGATCTGTCAAAATCAGTTCATAACCTTTTGAGTTCGTCTGAAAACTGTAGTGCTAAAAAATAAATAGAATTCAAACAGTTGCAGGAGAAATAAACCAACTCTGACAGAGGAAACAACGCGTTCACCGCACTGACAGCAAGTCCTGATTGGATGTTTAATTCAATGAAATCTCTCCTTTGCGGTCCCTTATGGTACATTTTCAGATCACGGTCTTCACCTTTGCACTTCTGGAGCATTTGGACAGAACTGAAGAGCCATTTGTGTTCAGTTGTGGTTGTTCAAGTGTTCACATCCTGCTTAGTTTTTAATCCTAAAAACTGAATGAGAGACAAAAGTGGTTTTAAGTTTGCCAGTGACTTCAAAATTCTGGATCGACAAGGATAAACACAATACAGGAAGTAAATAAGGATGAAGAAGCCGTTTTGAAAGCAGCTTTGTTCGTCTGGTTAACATTTGCTCCACACATTTTTGCCAGGTTCCTTTTCTAAACACACAAAGATTTAACAACAGCTTGAGCTTGAGACCTGAAACAACATAAAAACTGATACGATTGGTTAACTCTGTTTTCAATATATAGCATCAATGTATGGTATGGATGAGCGAACATAAATAAGAGCTGACTCAGCAGTCCCGGACCACGGAAACCCTCTATTGTCCTTTGGAACCAAACTGGAGAATTGAGATTTCCCTGCCACAGGAAAGACATGGAGGATTAATTTGTCTGCAACTGAACAATGTCATGGTTTAAAAACTCTCCGATCGAGCTTCTTACAGACAGCTTAATCACTTCCCTTTGGGGGAAAAGCAAATTATTACACAAATTGGCTTATAAACATTTTTTTTATTACAAACTTGCTCCATATGGAAGACACCGCTCTGAAGAGATGAAGAGTCCGGACTTGTGGACAAAATATGACCTACATGTGTGTGTGACTTTATATTAAATACATTTACGAAATAGTGGACAGACAATGGCTTATTGTTCTGTATATAAATGTAAAATATATATACACATTCTTCATATTGTAGTCTCATAATTTAACATTTATCAACATTTTTCAAGATCAAAAACATTCTCAACCTTCATTCGTTTTGATAAAATTTCAAGTGGCATAGACACGTCGGCAGCATCACTACGAGCGACAAACACGAACACAAACTCTCTGTTACTACGGTCCCTTTTGAAAAAGCTGAAACGTGAACACGACACGCCGTGACGCTGATCTGTCTCGTCCTGCATCCGTCCCTCCAGGATTACACACGGTATCTTTGCGATCAAAATTTGATTCAGCAGTGCGATGTAATTTGCATTTTTGAGTTTTATGTGATTTTTTTGTGTGTCAAAATTGCGAGATTTGACAAATGGCAAGTCAGGGAGGGGGGTTTACTTTCTATGTCCTGTGATTTCCACGTTATTTTCACCTGACTGTGATGCTATGATGATGTCACGACTGACACAGGAAGTATGTCGATTGGTTTTTATGGGAAATGTAGTGTTATGGTGATGAGTCTGGCTACCAAATTGGTGGTCTGGTTGGCATCATGGGGCTTGCTTGATTTTTGTATTCATTCTTGCAATTGGAAGATCACGATTTCCTGGAGGGACTATATAAAAAAACAACTATTAATGCTCCTGTCTGTTTCACATACGTATGACGCAACATTATTAATATACATTCAACACAGATTTGACCTTTCACTCCAGAGTACTGCTCGTACACCTGTCCACTTCCTGTTTCCTACCATGTGGTAGTAATGTACAGTACAAAGGGTGATGTCATCGTCACTGAGAATCGATGCTGTGGGCTGGACCGAGCCGGATCCTTTTCAATCCCTCACACTTCATTCTCACAGTATTCAGTATCTACAGGTACTCATCTGCCTCCATTTCCTTTTTGGATCGCACTGAGGGACACGAGTAACCATGGACACCACGCCACATCTTTGAGTGAACGGTTGAAAGGTGATCCAGGGCTCAACGGTTTGGGAACGTCATTTAATTGGGATATTTCAGACCAGTACAGCGACCACGAAGTCCTTTCCCTTCCGTGTTCAGTCTACATCAACTATAAATCATTCTGGTTTAAGCACCACAACGCCGGATGCTGTCAACACAGCTAAAAAAAAGTCGGCGTGGGCGTGGGATGAATTACTTAGTCGGCCCTAAAGTGAACACACAAATACTCAAAATGTGGTTAGGAGTAGTTTGTAGTAAGTAGGAGACGCAGCTCAGGTGTCTGACCACATATGCGTGTAAACCAATGAGGTTCCTTCACTTCAAGAGATCACACACACACACACACACACACACACACACGACTGACTGACACACACACACACAGGCAGTAAAAGCTGGCTTTCCTGGGTAAAGTGTGAAAACAGCATAAAAAGACAGGGGTCCTTTAAAGGCGTCAAGGGGGAGGGCGGAGGGGAGGGGGGTCTCAGGAAAAGTTCAATAAAACAATCTCACGTGGGGGAGGGGTCCCAGACTGACTGCTGGAGAGCTGCTTCACTTCATTTGACTACTTGATCCCATTGCCTTGCTTGTCCCTTGACTGTTCCCACAAATATTTGAAGTGTGGCTCCGGTGACAATGCAGAGGCCCCCGAAATGGAGAGGAGAGCAAACAAGAGTCTGGATGGGTCCAATGTTTGTCTTGGGCCTTAATACAGCCACACTCCAAGAAGCATTGAACCCAAACCAAACAAACAGAAGCTGTGTAAAAGACACAGAAACGTCCCTACCTGGCAACAACCCGGCCTCCAAAAGGACACGCGGTGGGTCACTTCCTCGCCCGAGGATGAGGAAGTGAAGCTTTTTAGAGCGGAAAAGGAGGAGTTTGTGCTGGGCATTTTGTTTAAGTTTTATCAACGACTTGGATCACAATTGGAGGAGCAGTTATACAGAATGCTGCCAAAAACACAACTGAAATCACTGTCACAGCAATCAGACAAAGAAAACAGCTCATAAATCCGGCACACCCGGGTCAAATCTCTGTCTCAGTAATCATCTGGCCTGCCGAAGTGTCCTGGAGCAACACCGCCCAGTCTTTACAGATGACCTACAGCGCTCAACCAAGACAGATTTCTCCCAAACTTCACCCAAAAGTACCACAGTTCTTCCCCTGTCCGTCAGTAGAAAAGCCACACGAGAGGAACAAACAGAAGCTGCGTGGAGCCGGACAGCCACCGTGGTCCGGAGGAGAGTCCAGGATCCTCCTCTCTGTCCACTTTGGGGTCGTAGTCTTCATCCTCGTAGACGTCGTCCACGTCCGGCTGGTCTGCAATAACACTGTGGTCTCCTATGGAGCAGAGTTTGCTCATGTTCTCCTTGACCACCTCGCAGAAAGGCCTCTCCACTCCGTCACACACACAGCGGTTGAGCAGCACGCCGTTGGGGATGAAGAGCATCTGCTGGATGGTGGCTTTACACTTTGAGGAGCATTTCCTGCCGTTGAAGAGCTGCCCGCAGTAGGACAGGTAAGCCGTCAGGGAGGAGTGGCAGCTGGTGTCCTCCTCGCAGCGCTGCCGGGCCTCCATGCAGCCGATCCCCCCGGCGTCGCTCGGGTGTCTGCGGGGCAGGCACGGCTCGATGGCCCGCTTGGCACTCAGGCACTGCGCGTCCTGGCCGCAGTCGCAGGTCTCCAGGTCCGGGCCGCTGCGGGTGTGATTGAGCCTGATCAGCGCGTTGATGCAGTGGCTCGGACACTGCGTCCTGGTCCCTCTGAGGTTGCCTTCACACGCCGCCAGGTACTGACCGTAGGCCAGGTCGCATTCGGGTTCGTCTTGGCACCGGAGCAGCGCCTGCCAGCAGATCAGGTGGGCGTCTAAGACCACCAGCACCCATGGGAGCAGTGCCAGGGCGCCGCACCAACATTTCATGCTTGGATGGAGTTTGGTGAAGCGCGCGTCCTCCACGAGAGAAGATGGCACATCGGGGTTAAGACAATTTACGCGTTTGCCCCAGTACAGTCATTGGCAATGTTGGCGCGTCGTGAAGTTCACATGGGACCTCCGTGCGCGCAACGACGAGGGCAGAGACAAAAAAACAACAACAACAACGCGTGAACTGAGACAACTATCCACAAAAGTGAGTTCCAAGTCCGCAAGTCCACAAGGTGAAAGTGGAGATCACCACGCGTGGCTGCAAAAGCAGAGAAACCGAGTGAAACATATTCCGAGGATGAAATCCGCGACAAAGGAGGGGGTTTTAGTCCAAACCTGTCGCCTGGTGTGGTTCTGAGCCATCTGTGGAGAGCTGGGTGGGCACCGAGCCGGGCTATCCAAAGTTAACGCGCACTCTGCCCACAGTCTTCGTCCCCGAGTGAGTGTGTCCGCTCCGACTCGTCTCTCTCGCCATTGTTTGGTTGGAGTCCTCTCAGCTCCGCGACTTTTTGTGGGTTAACGTCCACACACTCCGACGTTTCACGTTGTTATAAAGTTCGGACGCGTTTCTCTCCGTGCCGCTCTGCGCGTCTTTGTCCCTCCTCTCGCTGCTCCGCTTCACGGTCCGCCGAGCATTTATCTACAACACCATTCCCTCTGCAGAAGAAAGAAAGTTTCTCCCCCTTTACCCACCAACACACAGACACACACACACACCAACCACCCCCCTCTCTCATTTACAACCCTGCCCACCGGTCGGTCGTCATTGAGGACTCGTGGGATCCGTTTGTAAGCACGCAGCCACAGTTTTGTACACAAATCCTCCCAGATTGGTTCGATGAAAATGTTTATAATTTTTCTTGAGCTGAAGCCAGAATCTGTGTGGTCCCCCCCCCAACCCCTCACTCGTGTGTTCGTGCAAAAAAAAATGTAAGGTGGGGGGTTAGGGGGGGCCTCGTCAGTCGCATTCCTTTGCAAGAAGCTCACATCTGCAACTTCACTGTTCCAATTTTCAGCGCAGAGAAAACAAATCTGCTGCGTTTTAGCCACAGAAAGAGGAGGGAAGCCCACGATAACGGGGACTTCTCGCTAATTGTGCGCCCCTCCCTCTCCCTGGCTCTCTTTCTGTCCAGTTTTAAGCCCTGATTGATTGAAGAGAATGGGGGAGAATAGTATTTTCTGGCCCGTTTCACCCCAATTGTGTCAGATTGGCCATGCTGTGGCCCAGTGTCTCTCCAAGCCGAAGATTGTTCACGCACTGCGGCCTATCAATAGAGAGAGGTTTCAGCATCAATATATTTTACAGCCATCTCCTTTCACACACACTCGAAAACTACCAAATAGCTCAGACTTTGCTGGCATTGAAATGGTAACTAACTTGATTTTTTTTTTTTTTTTTTACAAAGCACCCTCCCTCCTCCTCTTCCTCCTCCTCCTCCTCCTTCTGGGGGACTGTGCCAGTTTTACACAAACATCTCCACAAAACCAGATGGATGCCCCACCTGATATTTACTCAAGACCTCAATGTGTGAGATAAGACTGGAATTAATCTGTTAAACATGGTTAGGATCAGACCTATGGTCGTGTGTATGTATGTGTGTGTGTGTGTGTGTGTGTAACGGGATTACGAGTAAGAGAGTTTTTACTAGTATGAATGAACATTGTTGATATCAGTAACTCAATATTTACAAGTAACAATTGGATTATCAAGATTTATTTCATTTCATAGATTACAAATCCTATAGATCTAAAATGGTTATTCTTACAAGTTGAAACTGATTCAGTGAGCTCCAAAATGATTATTTATTAAAATGTAATTATTGATATCCACTTTGTGACTTCTTACTAGTAAAAATTGAATTAATACTCCGTCATGTGGTTGTGTGTTTTTGTCGCCACCTATCGTTCAGACCATAGATTACAGCTGCCCTGCACATAAAAATGACACAAAATATTATCCTAAAAACCGGTTTATTGCAGTTTAACCCAAAAATCACTTCAATACTCTGTCAGACAAAATAACAGACAACAGAGACAAGTGATCAAAGACACATCCCAACAATCAGCATGAACTGAGCATCGTGGCAATACTTCCTTAAATATGACAGCACATTAACCATATTGGTCTATAATTATTATTGGATTAATGAATGATTAGTATTATAAGTCACACACTCATACACAGCAAATAGATTGCTTTATGGCTTCGTTTCCACCCACTGATACGATCATGTGATCTATTCAACAAGGACATATTGCACGTTTCCTTCATTTCATCTTTTTGGAATTTTTTCCAATGCTGCAATCTATAACAACAACATCAACTGTTTTGAACATGTATAAATGTCGCCTCTGTGTGGCACATACAGTATAATAAGTTATCTACGCCACAGTGCCTTTCAAATGAAGAGCTTGGTCCTACTATTAAAAATTAAATCTTTTGTAAAAGATCAAAAGAAACATGTTTCTCAGCAGTACAAAAATCTGAAGAACTCAAAGTGGGATCAAATGTGAGGTCCAACACCAACTGTTACACCAAACCAAATGATGTCATAAATATCCAAATGAACAGAATGTACACGGGTGTAAGACAACAGCAAAATCAGCTCGTAATTCTCCTTAAATTTGGATAAAAATAGACAGAATAGCAGGTTAGGCAGTAAGCGTCTATGACTGTGTGCCAGCAGCACTCTCAGCCCCAGGACGATGCTCACAGAGAGAACACGAAACTACACAAATCCACCAACACACAACAGCACCACTGAGACAGAAGGCCCACGAGGACCAGGACAGGTCAAAGTCCACTGACACTCGGCAACACGACGACACACACCGAGACCCGGAGTGATCAAAGGCTTGCTGTTTCATTATAGGCAAGCTGCAGATACATTTACATTTACATCTTTACAACATAAATATTGGTATGTGGGCGTTAAGAGTTATACACACACTTTGATTACATATTGTGCCATTTCCTTCATGTTGTTCCTTTATGGCTTTGGCTTAACTTTTCTAAAGCGTTTACATTTCTCTACTCTGAGCAGCTTTTGTTTCTTAACCGCCGAATGCGACACACACACACACACACACACACACACACACACACACACGTGGATTTACTCCTTATATAAATGATATTTGTGCTTTGTGAGTAAATCTGCGGCTGTAGATACTTACAACGTAGCCACGAGTTTGCAACTACGTATCAGAAAAAAAACAACCACCCCCAAATAAACAAATAAACAAACAAACAAGGAGGTCTGTGTTTGTAGAAGTAGCTTACAGATCTTGGAACAGTTGCTAAGACAACCTTGTACCGACGTCCAAGGCACACGGCAGCAGGGGAAATGCTTTTAAAAACGAAAACCTTTATCATGATATGTGGAGGAAAAGATTCAAACTACAAACTTTGCGGCTTTCATCAACATTAGTAAGCTACTTATGACAAAAATCAGCCTCCGTTTCTGCTCTGCGTGACTGCGGCCTGTTTCTAAGACTATGTGCTTTTGTGTCTGGCATATGAAGACTTCGTTTCCTGCAAGAAATTAAGAATTCTCCTACACTGCACTTGAATATACTGCAGATTAGAAGAACCAGGTCCGACTTTAACGTGTAAGTTTACAGCAGCTGTTGGTGATGGAGTGTGTTCTGTAAAATCAGTGACATGAACCGCTGCTGGTTGGAATGAAACGCTCCTCTGGATCAGAGAGCTCTGCTGAAGCGGCACACACACACACACACACACACACGCATTCACACACTCACTCATGCACACACGCACACGCACACACACACACACACACACACACTCGCACGCACACACTCACACACGCACGCACACACTCACGCACACACTCACGCACACACACACGTACACCCCTTTTCCACTGAGGATGGTGCTGATGCTGGAGCCGTTCAGACTGCATCCATCTACCACATAGAACCTGTGCTCCACTTAAGAAGTTCTGGTTCTGGAACATAGTCCTGTTCAGCATCAGTGGGACCGAGGTGCTTTACCTTCAGCAATACTGAACCGAACTGGTTCCAGAACCAGAGCTTCTTAGGTGGGAAAGTGCCCGGTTCGGTTTGTGAACCAGAACCAGAAAGGACCAGTTCCATGTTAGTGGAAAACATGCATCTGTATCCACGCAGAGCACCAGCACCAGGTGGAAAAAAAGCAACAGAAAGGTACAGAAAGTGAAGGAGGTTCAGAGGGGAGGTGGGTCAAGCAGTGGTTCCCAACCTTGGCCCTCATGTTCCCCATCCTGGTCTATGTTCTATCTCTCTGCCGCGCCCACAGAGGTGGATTCACTCGATCAAAATTTAGCGACTCGGAGGTCTCGACTGGCTAAAACGAACCTGATTTATGTGGGGTACATGAGGACCAGGACTGGGATTCAGTCCTCAGAAGATGAGATGCTCTGCAGGCAGAAATAGTCCCGTTCTTAAAGGATGGAGTAGATTTAATGAGTTCAAAGTAGCAGTAAAAGCATGAATGACACTGAGGAGTTCATTCGTTCACTCATGGTGTTTAGCAGCTGGAGGATCCACATTATTAGCGTCCCTTGTTTTCAGGGCTTTGTTTGAAAAGAAAAGTGTGGTGATGTAGCTGTGACGTATTTCTGCCTCCAGAGCAGCTCTGTTTCTGAAACGGAGCTCTAAGGTGGCCGGATCACATCAGACTGCAGTTCTCCGTCTGCTTTTTGAGGTCCTCCAGCGTGGCCTGGGCTTTGTCCTTTAGCTGGTCCATGTCCACGTTCTGGATGTTGGACAGCTGGCCCAGCACCGACTGCTTGTGCGCCTCCTCCTGGTTGTCCTCTGCGATCATCTTGGCCAGCTCTGTGGGCAACACCACGTCATCCCCCGCCTGCTGGATCTGGGTCTCATCAGTCTCATTCTGACGCACGAACACACACGCAGCACACACACAGACAGACACACGTGCACCCAAGAGAGAAGGAGAAAATAATTCACACCTCTGAAAAAGTGTGTTGGCACTAATCTCAATATGAGTCACGTCATCTCCACTGAAGCAGACTGGGATTATCTGCTGCTTTACCTTTGGTAGTCTGTATTTTTCCCGGAAATGGCTTCTGACTGTCGCTCGCTCGGCTTTCTTCTGAGCAAAATGGGCCTCTCGTTCTTGCCTGCGTTTAAAGGAGGGGAAGAAATTGTTTTGGATAAATATTGAAGGTTCACTTGCAAACTGGTCCGCAAAAGTCTCCTTGAATCAGCTGTGCACCTCTTAAATTAGGAGGAGATTAAAATGGCATCCAACCTCCAACAGATGGCACGAACAACATGTGGCTTTTAATTACACACACACTGAACCTGAAAATTAAGCACTTTAAGACCATCCAAAGGATCCTGCTGGGTCTAGGCATCCAGGATCAGCCTCTACAGCCCTGTTGTGGAGGAGTGGGGGTCCTGGCATCGCTATCTGCTCTGCTCTGCTCTCCGTCCATCTGAAGGTGGAGCAGCAGTGATGCCTTTAGGAGGGAGGCAGGAAGAGATGCTCCGCTCGTGTTCTGCTGCCCCAGATGCATCATCCTGACAGTCGACTCCTCCTCTCAGGATGTAAAGTCTTGGAGGAATGTGGACTATTAAGTCATTTACTGACTGCAGACAGAGAAACAGAAACACAGCCTGAGCTCACCTCACGTTGATCTGAAATCTTCTAATCCCAGGGTTTCAACTTATTTTTGGTCCTTCCTGACTCAGAGGCATTCTGGGAGGAACCGACGTGGGGGGTAGGGACGGGGGCTGAGATTAGATATTTTTCTCACCTATTAGTCAGACCTCTGGGCGTTGAGAGTTGCACAAAATCTGTCTCTTTTTGTCTGTGGACAGGGACAGCGTCGTGTCCTTTTCAGTCTCCAGTCTGGCCCTGCTCTTACTCTTTAGGTTTGCCAGTGTGGAAAATCCACTCTCACGGAGGGATTGAATATTTGATGGACCACCAGGGGGCGTGAGGAGCAACGGTTGAAAACCCTGTTCTAGTGGAAGGAAATCATAATTGGTTTAAGATAAGTATTTTAATGTAACTGTGTATAATGAGGGGACAAAAAAAAATCATATGTCCAAAAAGCTGCATACTTGTCCCAAGGAAAGTAAATAAGAGAGACAGCCATCATTTAAATCTGTTAGCATGGTGTCAAATTATCTCACCCACATCATCCATCCATCCATCCTGCAGTGTGTGATTCCTCCAGCAGATGGCAGGAGATGGGCTGCTCTTTTCAACATCATTGAAATATTAATGGATTTATAGTAGTTCAAAATTATCCCAAATAAATTGTCAGGGACAGCCGAGGGGCCACGGGCCTTCAATTCACTCCCCAAAATGTCAGCGGAAGGTCAATTTATGTGGCGACGAAGCATTAATGCTACTGTCTGTGCAAGCTTGAGTTCACTTTGCATTAACATGAAACACTAAACGCAGGCCCCCGCGGCGCTCACATGCAGCCAATGGGCAGAGCTGTCGTCTTCTCTCCTCTCAAGGGCATCCGATGACCAGGGATGTCATTGTGGGGCTGCTGAGGCTGATAAAGTGTCTCCATGTACCGTGGAGGTGTGAGCTACCCGTCCCCAATCTGATTCTCCTTTAATCAGAGCTGCACGGTCTTCACAGTGATCTATGCTCGTGTTCGGCACCTCTGACCAATAAGTCACTTCCACTGAAGGTCACAGTGTGAGCGCGCAGGCACAGGCAGTATGGCGAGCATCTCCTCGTGCCCCCTGTAGAGTTCAGCTGGTAGAAGTGTGACATTGTGATAGGTTATGTGTCCAAAAAGACAGCAATTAAACACTTGAGATGCACAGTAAGATAAATGACTTTGAATAGGAGAGTTTATGAAATATGACATGATGGAACTCAGGTCTCAGGTACCACAGGATACAATGATCATTTTAAGAATCTGCAATGAAGCAGCGGCTCCAACTTGTGTCATACACACTCAAACATCACCAGAACCTAATATTTCCTGTCAGAATGTGAATTCCTTAGAATTTGAAACCTGCAGATATGGGATATGGAGTCCTGCTCTGAGGAAAGCGTCACACTAATCAATAATGTGTTGCAGCGTGACTCTTTGACTCTTTTAGCCAAATGACCTTGTTGACGGAGCTGTTGTTCAATTTGCCCTCTGTAGTTCGGCCCAGGAGATCCAACCCTGTGGCAGACGTGTGCAGTGTGGAGTAAACACGCAACAAAGTCACATTTGGAAAGAGAAAAACAGAGAAGAAAGACAGGCACCGCGAACAAGACGCACAGCTGGAATAACAGCTGGAAGTATGAAATAAGTCTTACTATGGAATTAACTGATCTTTTCTTAACACACGTGGTAAATTAATCATACAATCATTATGAAAGTGTGAATATTAGTCGACATTGGTGGCTTCAAACGGAAATTTACTCGAGCAAATCTTTCATTTTCCACGCCAGTCAGTTTCAATTATTTAGCTACGCGCACGGCAACGTGAACATTTCCCCCACAGGGCGTGAATGCCTGTGTTGGTATCCACGGAAAAAATATTTCCAAATTAAAAACGCCGCTCCATCATTTTCCAAAGCGCGCAGACGGAGAGCTCCCTGGGCGAGAGGAGCAGCTGTGCGTGGAGCTCTCCCTGTTATTGTACTGACGCGTAAAAACGCGCACGGCGCACAGGGAGCTCCCATACTTACGCACACAGCCACACTCTTCTTTACAGATTTTCACCACAGTCACAATCACAACGTTCATTCGTTCATTCGCTTACTTTTCCTCCTCTAACTGTTGCTGGTATTGTTCGAATTCTTCTTGAGTCATCCCCTGGGCGCCGGCTTCGGATTTCTCTCCTTCCGATTTTTCCTCCGTCAGTCCGCCCGTCAGGTTCTTCAGCTGACCTCCCACCACGTGTTTTACCATGAAAGCCATGGCTGAGCCCCGGAGAGTTCTCTGTCTGATCGGTTCGAAGTTGAAGGCTTGACGCGCTCTCGGGCAGACGGGTGGTGGTGTTGGATCTCCGTCGAATGATGCTCACACCCGATAATTGGAGGTATCGAACTTTCAGAGGGTGCCAAACGGGAGAAAATGTATTTCGTAGCCGTCGAGAGCTGACGGTTTCAGCACTACTTGACGTGGACAGCTCCGCGGCGCACAGGATGCTCAGTTATGAGTCAACAAGTTTGGAGCTGAACTCGCCAATCCTGTGCGCCCTCCCCGGAGCTGGGCGTGCGTCGGCATCGTTGGCTGCACGGGATTCCGTGATTCGCCCTCTGAATCCCACTCAGACATGACAAACACACGTGACAAGCCTCCGAGTCCCGCGGGGTGTTTTGGTGCCTCAGTGTCTCTCAGGGTCCTTTGCGCGCTGGAGCCTGATGCGCAGTTTTGCACAGAGAGTTTCCTAATCGTAAATTAGCCAAATGACTGTCTGTTAACCTGCGGCCTCATTTTGGTTTAGTGGGTTAATCTCTGGTTAATCACTCAGTAATGATGAATGTCGGCGCTCAGTCAGCCGCGCCGTTGCTGCAGTCGTCGAGTTGGATGCGTTTGATCCAACGAGAAGGCGCTCATTCCCAGCGTGAATGGAGCTAAAAAAGATGGAGAGCTGGTGTGGCGCGCATGCAATTACGCATCTTTCAAACTGAGCGACGGTTGTCCTCCGGGGACTCAAGTGTTTTAATAGGACTGGTGCAGCATTACTTCAAACAAACCGTCAGCAGAAATGGTCCTATGGGTGCTGAAATAAACCTTATAGTACCACACGACTTTGTCCTGCACACAACGGTTTCACCACAACATCACCACAGTGACCCACATGCTAGCTGTGCTCTAAAATATCTTTCTCATGTCATCTTAATGTTTATTAGTCTCCAATAAGGATAATCCGTGTCATTCCTTATTGTGTGTTTTTGAGGGGAAGGGGTAGTAAGGGTGAGATGTTAAATTCCCATCACCACAGCGACAGAAGATTTTATTGAGACGGAGAGCTTCTGTGTTAGCTGGAAAGCCTCGAGTCTATAAATATAACCTGTGTGTGGAATATTTTAATTCTCTCCCTGTGAGATTCTTGATGCGCAAAAGAGGGAACTTTGATCATAAGTCAGAAACTTCGGAATCCTGATCCTCGCAGCGGTGCGACGCCAAGCCTGGCCTACTTTTCTCGTCCCCGTGGATCAGCAGAGACAGAGCACGTCTCAGTCTCTTTGTCACAGACTTAGTGAGGCCCTGTAGCCTACCTGCGTTCCTTTAAAATATCCCTCAAACTTCAAAGCGCCCACCCTTGAATAGGTTAAAACCCAACACACTGAATCAAAACTGTAATCTCTGTGAAATTGAATAAAAAGGAAGAATTTGCCCGGCCAGCATGTTTCAACATTAAATTATATTATAGTCACGCCCGTGCAATCTGTCCACGAGCAGGTCTTACTACAGGTGCTCTGGTTAGACAGCAGGAGGGCTTACATACAGATATTGGATTTATCAAGTCAAGTGTTTTTATCATGCACATTTAACGATAACAGTCAGATCCATAAACACCGGACATGGACAGAGTCATCATTACTACAGCATGTCATGTCTGCAGCACTGGAGTTGAAATTGACTAATGAATATGACCTTCAGCTTTGATTTGAGGGTATTTACATCCATACGGTGTATGGTTTTAGGGTCTCAAAAGTAACTGGACAAACAAATATAATCATGAACTACATTGTAATATTAAATATTTGTCTCCAAATCCTTTGCAGTCAACGTTTGCCTGAAGTCTGGAAGCCATCGTCATCAGCAGATGCTGTTTTTCGTCCCTGATGATGCTCTGTCAGGCCTTCGCTGCAGCTGTCTTCACTTCTTGCTTGTTCTTGGGGCGTTTTGCTCTCAGTTTTTGCCTTCAGAAAGTGAAACGCATGCCCAGTTGGATTCAGGTCAGGTGGTCGATCTGCACTGTGGAAAGCTGTCCAATGAGTTTTGAAGCATTTGAAAGATAATATGGCTTTTTAGACTTCAGAATCATCATCATCGTCATCATGAGCTGTTTCTTCCTTTCTCCATGCTCCTCTCGCCCCATCATTCTGGTACGATTTGCTCGAGTAAAACAAAAAGTGCTTACAGTCACCTAATGAGACGACAGCCATCCTTCAAGCTTCTTACACGTTTTATAGATATTGGCAAGTGTCCATCAATCCGTCTGTGATCTGTGTGTTAATTTGTCTCTCTCAGTATGTCCGCCCTGTGATGGATCCCTGAACAGGATACAAGTATGCAGAGGACGGATGGATAGATAACGAAAAGCTGAAAAATAATAAATATGAACACGCGTCATTGTTGAAACCCTTGTGGCCAAACACGGAGCCCAGCAGGAGCAGATGTAAAAATAGCTCCACGTGAACGCTCCCCTGCTCCTTTGTGTGGTGTGTAACTTTACTGCCCATTCATCTCTGACTCGAACCGCACTGTCCTATGAAAATGAGCATCGAGCTCCCATCTACGCGAGGAACATATCATGCATAAATGCACGCAAAACCCTCACACAGATGTTTGCTGTAAAGGTCATGCATGGCTGCTCACAGCCCACACTGAGAGCACATCTTTCACCGCCATCCTGCGTAAACAACGCCGCTCTGCTGTTGGCATGCTGATTTTTTTTTTCTATCTTCCTCATCTTTTACCAGCAATGAATGATGAAAAGTCTCTCTGAAAAGGAAACACGTTTGGCCTTTATGTCGGCAGATGGAAAGCGGGCGAGTGTTTGATTTGGTAACATCGGGGGGAAAAAAGGCTGACGCTGCTGGGGTCACCGTAAGACCGAGGTGATCTCACCCCGTCAACATAACTCCTCACTCCCACCCAGTCACTCTCTCCTCCCTGCCCAGTTACTTGATCTCCTGGGATTAGCAGCCCGTGTGGGATTGGAAGTGATGGGTTCATGTTCACCATCATTCACACTTACTGATCCTCGCCTTTGTTTCCTCAGACAAGGGATTAAACCCATCAAATACATGTGGCCTGGACGGATCCACTTGAAGGTTGAGGGTGCTTTAGACATTAATCATTGGGGTGCATGCCTTGCAAAAAGCTGTGTTTATGTGTGTGTGTGTGTGTGTGTGTGCTGCATCTGATGGTACAATATTCTCTCATACTAATCCCATTAGAAGTGAAAACTGCTCTCTGTGCTCACCAGCACAACACAATACTTGGAGGAAGGACGTAAGGATGTGTGGAGAGGACCATTAATGTGCTGGCATTTCATTCCTCTAACCAGGGATTAAACAGACAAGTGGAACACGGCGCCGTATGGAAGCGAGCGCATCACCCGAGCGGGCCCCACAGGACGCCCCGGAGGTGTTAAACTGCCCTGCATGTCAGCATGGCATGCACGCAGCGTCCCTGTTAACATCACCTAGAACCTGAATGTTGTCCTCTTAATCCTCTTAAAGGTGCTGTCACAGGACGCCTGACCACCCACTCAAGATAAAATGATACATAAATATACGGTGCTACTGATAAATCATGACGACTAAGCATTTTGACATAATATTTATCTATATTTGTCTGTACGGGTCATATAGATGAAGATGTGACAATTCTACACGTTTTAAATAACATTTATCTGTATTTATCTATGCTGTACATTGTTTTGTGGATTATCACGTGGGAAAGGTCAAAATATCCAAAAACATACTACGGCGCCAAACTGTGGTATGTGCAGCAAATTGAAGCTTCTCTGTGGTGCTGATGAGGAACATGAGACAAAACTAGAAGTGACCAGACAGTGTTGGTACGAGGTGAGATTTGAGTCCACCTTAAGAACACACGGTCGGTTTCCTTATTTCCTCCCCATCTCCTTTCCTTCCTCCCTGAAATCCCCTCCATCCTTCCGTGCCTCCCCCATCCTCCCTGCTTGATTTAGACCTCTTGCCTGAGAGGAACATCAGAGCACAATGGGTTAGCGCTGGCTGAGCTTAAATGGAATGAGAAAACCGGAAAATTCCCTTTCATGAATAGACACAGACGACTGGCAGCACGAGGGTGAGCGGAGGAGAGGAGAGTGAGATAAAACCAACCAGGAAACACGAGGGGTGAGACGAGGATGAGGAGAAGGAAGACAAATGGCTGCTGAGATGGGGTGAAGGTCAGCGGACGGAGGGTGGTGGGGAACGACAGGGAAGGATGGAAATGATGAAGGATTCTGATCCAAAGTGCTACGTGACCATTTAGCCTAGTTTCCACTTCCTGTTTCAAATATACAAGCAAGAAAAACAAAAGAAATCTGCCCTCATAGCATGTGCACTAGAAAATTGGACAAAAAAAAGACTAAATTTGGCTTTGCTTGTCGGCTCGAGCTGACTGGAAACAGGACCGAGGAGTGAACTGAAGGGTTGACACGATTATCCACAGAAGATACTTAGCAGAAAGAAAAATAATCTGAAAAATTCTGAAGAACTTTTTTCGATTTGTTTGTTTGGTTTCACTTTCTTCAACGGAGCTGAAGAGCTGCCAGTGTAGTGCGATTATTTCAACCTGTTTCCAAAACACACAAGCTAGTTTTGTTTTTTTTAGAAAAAGGAGGCTCGCAGCTTCACGAATGAATTCCAAAGAAAATTGTCTTTGACTTTTCAGACACGACAAACAATCTGAATTACAATGCAAATAATTCTGTTTCAGTCTACAAATTTTTGCATGTTTCTATTCTTGTTACATGAAAATTTATTAGGCAGAAAATGGAATCCCAACACATTTGTTTTAAACGTCTTAGCAGCAGAAATGTCCAGGAAAGCGTCTGATGATAAATGACTGCCTCAGTGAGCAGTAAGTGGATGAAACTGTCACATAGCAGATAATGTAAAGTGGATAACAGAGGGCACGACTTCATTAACGCTGCAATCCTTCCACTGCTGATATACCACTTATTTTGTCGAGTGTGGATGGTATTTATAACGACGAAAAATGGCCGCTGCAAAACGTCAGCACGATTTCTCAGCTGACACACACCTCATATACACACGGTATAGAATTTTTAATGCAGCATTCATATCTTCTATATCTTGACTTGACCCTGAGGTTTGCCTGAAGCCTGATACTCCATCTGTTTCCTGTGTACAACAGAGGTGCATCTCTCTCTCTCTCTCTCTCTCTGTCTCTCTCTCACACACACACACACACACACACACACCAACACCCACACACACTCATATACAGGGGCACAGATTGAGAAATAGTCACAAGCATT
>OMNV01021979.1:1889-13869 GCA_900303265.1 Brotula barbata | reverse complement strand
ACTCATGAAAAAAAAGAAATTTTGCCTTTTTTTTTTCCATTTTCACACACAGAGCGAGGATAAGATAAGGAGTGAGGCAGCGAAGAAAGCTCCACGGTGTGTACGTTACGGTGTGTTACACGCCATACTGTGATGTGTGCCACTTAATTGACAAGACTGAGGTGGAGATTATAGTTGACAGAGGCAGCAATTTGAAGCAGAAGTTGTGTGTGCAACTTTAAATTGTGAGTGGGAGGTTGTGGTTTTGTGTGAGTGTGGAAAAGGGGAATGTTTAGTGAAAGCTATTGGCAGCAGAGGAGCCACTCATGAGCAAGATCATCACTGAAATATTATAAAAAAAGTCATTTTTTTTTGTTTCTAGTTACAAATACGGACCACAGATTCTCTCCGGTTTTAAGATTTCAGTGGACAAAAGCCGTCCTTATGTTAAAATATGTACTTTTTTTCAAATGTGTAAGCGGTGGCATGTTGTCAGTGAGTGATTATCGTTGTTATCTGACCTCCCGGGGTCATCGACACCCTCGGTGAGAGAGGCCTGGCTGTGACAAACAGCAGCAAACGCTCTAAGTGTCTGCGTGACCGCTCCATTATCAATTTCATCGGCTATTATTATGAAGATAATTGACCATAGTCATCCTATAATCTGAACCATAGAGCTACCAAACATGTTCATGCTCAATTTCTGCACATTCAGATTGTTCACTTGCCATTCGTGCTGCTTAATTGCAGGTTGTAATCGTTCCAAATGTGTAAAATAATCTCCATCCTTCAAATCACCTCCACCATTCATCCACTCATCTGTGGTCGCTTGGACATGGACGTATTAACTATTTCTACCCTTTGCAATTACTGAACGAGTTTTCTGTTTTATACTAACAACAAGATGACAAACTTGTACTCAGTGGTTGCAATCTTGGTCATAAAATCAAGATACACATCTGTT
This sequence comes from Brotula barbata, assembly GCA_900303265.1. Taxonomy (NCBI): domain Eukaryota; kingdom Metazoa; phylum Chordata; class Actinopteri; order Ophidiiformes; family Ophidiidae; genus Brotula; species Brotula barbata. The sequence goes on along the minus strand of OMNV01021979.1, from coordinate 12,926 downwards.
AGTCGTCTTTTTTGCAGCGTTTACTGTAGAGAGTCCTACCGTTACGTTCGTGCTATGCTAATACCTTCTTTTGCTTCATTGGAATGCAAATGTATCCATTTCAATCGCTGCCAAAACACAATTTTGTAATTATTCTGCAAAATATTGTGATTTTGATTTGTACATGTGTAAATATATAATTTATCTGATTGCTTTGTTTTAATGCTAATAAGCTATTCGGTAACAAATAGCTAAATTACAAATTTAAGCTAACTTTTTAATCACACCCTTTCAATTTATTAAAATGAAACACAATAAATGAAATTGTTTATTATAGCAAGTTGTAAGCTTAAATTGTTAAATGTTAGCTACATTAAAATATCACCAGTTAAATCTACAAATCTTTTAAAACTGTTACATATTATTTTACACCACACAAAGTCAACGCAGATGGAGCAGAAATGACAGCGCAGACGCTATTTAATGAATTAAATTGCTGCCTTTCTCAATTGAATTATCGCACATTTTAATTTTGCAGCGTTAATTGCTAATTCTGACGCTTAAAATGAATTACACCTGAAATTACAACATTCAAGTATAATTCCCGCTACGCTATGCTAACACATCTGTTCAATGTTAAGATAGTTAATCTGATTCACTTCCATATCAGTAAATGTGCCTATGTTTTTACTGTGTTGTTGTATTTTCAGGGGACATAAATGAGCCATAAATAAAAATGGGTGTACATGTTGAGGCCTGACTTGTTTTGAAGGCTCTGACTGTGGTGTTCTCCAGTGTATTCTCTCTTATAGCCTTTGTAGATTCTTCTGTCGGGATGAATTGCAAAAGCTGCATTAGGCGTCTTTGTCTCAGACTCCTCAGATACTTTGATTCCTTTTGTGCTCATAGTGTCCAAAGTTTGACTCCATGTGTAGCTGCTGACTTTTCAGTATCCTGGAGTACAATGATTAACAACTGGTGGCCCCCAATTTAACCTCTCCACCTCCAGCATGTAACATTTTTATTGTTTCTTTGTGTGTGAATGGCTGTGTGTTGAACTAGTTTAGGCCTATGGACTCCAATATGAGTCACGTTGTCTTTCATCCAAAGTATAGTTCAGATCTGGGATGTCAAACATAGGGCTTGCAGGCCAGAAACAGCCCACCAAAAGGTCCAATCCGGCCCACTGAAAGATTTTTAGTGTGTAAATTACAGAAGTCATTGCAGTAAATAATAAACTGCGCTGCTATTCTTGAATTGTCCACTAGGGGTTGCATTGTCCTCAACAGAGAACCTGATAAGAAAAACACTACGCTATACTTATATTTGTGCCTCATCAGGAGGACTTTCTGAGCACAGAACTGGCTCACAGAGTCTCCATTCCACTCTTACTATCTCCACTCGCTCGACTCTGCCTGCTTGCTCACTCAAGTCTGCCTGCACGCTCGCTCATCTTTGCGGAACAGCATTACAAATGTGCCATGAAACCGGCCATCACAGACTTGGAGAAACTGCTACTGATTGCCAGCTTTGTCTCAAATTAGGTAGCAAGTAGAATTAACGACCGCATTCGGGAAGCACTGTTAACTGATACAAGGGGAGTTATTCCATTCAACATGGATTACAGCACATTTTTGGTTAGTATTTTTCCAGACATAATTCAATAATAGCAACAACAACAACAATAATAATAATGATACATATTTTTAGTACCAACATAACATTTTTCTTGAAATAATTGAATAATAATAATAATAACAATAATAATAATAATAAAAATACAAACCAAAAATGTGGTGTAATCCTGACAAATTTGCATTGGTTCTGCTGGTCCGGCCCTCTTGAGATCAGACTGGGCCGTGTGTGGACCCGGAGCTAAAATGACACTCTGCTTTAGATGTAAATGACCTCAACTTCATTGGGCACTGACATTTTTTTTTTTACTACGTAAATTGGAGCATCTTGGAAATATTTGGTTTCGTTTGTATTCGCTTGCACTCCCTCAGATCCTGGAACGTGTTGGAAAGCCTCAGTTTGCATCTTTGTAGCTAAATCTCTGGTGACCCAATGCTCTCCTGTAATCTTTCTACCTGTCCGGCGAATTTACATAATGTACTCACCTCTCTCCACTTCCCTCCATTTGAGTATATTTCAGTGTGTGGTCTCCCTCCCCACCTCTCTCTCTCTCTCGCTCTCTCACACACACATACACACGAACAGACACAGATACAGACCCACAATCTAATGATGATATGAGTCTTAGCTGGACTGCTGGCCTAGTTGCGGATGTCGAAATGCAACTTTTAACTGTCGGCAGGTGTACGTTGTTTTGTTTGGGCTCCTCCAACATGAAGTCAAGCCTTGTAAACTGTTTGAGCAGTTTGTAAATCCTCTTCCCAGAACTCGGCGTGCAGCTCAATTACAGCCAGCACAGTCTGCTGGCATGTGATTGTTCTTTTGACAGCAATGCAGTTTCATGAGGCATTCAATACATGGTCCCTGCCTACATGACAGCCAGCTTTTGGCAAGCCAAACAGCAGATGCTTCACTCCCCTGTTTGTGAACATTTGCATATTCACCACAATAAAGAGCTTTCTCTTCACGCGGCTGAGAAAGGAAGGCAAAATGTTGTGTGACAGATTCATCTACTTTGATGGATTTCACATCACAATCGGGGGCTAATCCTGAATCGGTCTAATGTGCGTTCTCTCCACACGATCGCAATCCGAAACGCGATGTTATCATAATGCTCGGTGGGGTTGGAAGCAAGAGACAAAACAATAACGGTCGAGAGATTCAAGTCAAAATTGTGGCTGCTGCTTTAAATATATCGGTATGGCGTCATTAACTTTTATACCAGCGCACAGATGCAAATTGACAAATCTCATCCCCCCTTTGGGTTGCATACGTAGAATCACTGCAAAGTAACAAATAAACATGGAAACGTAGATCTAGCAGCGTTTTGTACGATGTTTTGATGTATGTTCAGATCCAGAAGGAGATTATGTCCATAAAACGTGATTGATCTTTACGTCATACACCAAGAACGCAGGCGAACTGTCATTTTATTCCCTGCTACCCAGTTAACACTAACATTCAGAATCATAAAAATGCATCCAGTTAGCAATCAAGCGCTCATTACCTCAGCCTGGTTATCGACTAAACCTCCCGGTCGCAATGGGAACGAAAGTCACGCAAACATTTTGACCCACAACATTGGCATCTACACGTCTCGGCGCCGTCGTCTTTCACTTCACGTTAAGGGCAGACGCCGTCACGCTAACGCTTTGTCTCAGTCATAATTGCGAGTTAACAGCTGTTTTTCTGTATCCACCCATTACCACTCATTTCCCTCATTTGCATATTCCGTCATAAAAGCATAACCGCCACTTTAAGACCTGCTGTAGACTGATTGTAAATATTCACCGCATTCTTTTCTGGCATGAATAAACTTGTATGACAGCTATGATTGCCATGTCTGTACCACCGTATATACTCTTCCCCTTATTGTGCTTCAAACTCCCTCTCCCGGGACTCCCGTTGGTGTCTCCACACTTTTGACTTTACAGTTTGTCTCTTGTCTTTCCGCCGCTTTTGACAGTCAAGCTGTTCTTGTTCTTTTTAAGATTTTATTATGATAGGTACAGTAGAGAGACAGACAGACAGACAGGAAGGACAGGGCAGAGAGAGAGAGAGGTGATGACACGCAGCAAAGGACACGGGTCGGAATCAAACCTGCACCGCTGCGGTATGTGGCATACGCCACACCTGGTGATCCACCGTGGGGGCCTTCAAGCTGTTCTTTTAATGCTCACGCCACATTTAGACCTTTTGCAATTGTTTCCCCCTTTGTTTTCTGCCAAACGTTATTATTCCCCACTGCCCCCTCTCTTAAAACTCTTCCTCTATGGCCTCCGAGTGTCCATTTCGCTGTCTGTATTGTTATCCAAACGGGACCTTGAATATGCATCACCTCATTAACATGTTCATCGTAATTGGTTGTCGCCTGCAACATGGCTATAGATAACACCGCCGTAATGGGATTCTGGCTCGCTAATCAAACCCACGGTGATGAGATTTAGCATGGCGCACCGCTTGTACCATTGACTTTTATGAATATGGCCCCTTCTGCGGGAGGACACCTGGTAGTGTGGATTCCAGGAGAGGAGGCATTTGCAATATTCTGTCAGCCCCTCTCCTAAAAGACTTTTAGCTTTGGCACCGGAGGAGGCACTGTAAAATGTGGCTTTTTATGTATACAATCTCGCAGCTCATTAACTTTGAAAAAAGCTTAAAGCTTTAAAAAATTAGCCTCAGTTTTCATACTGCTGTTTAGTGTGACGCTCTGTAATCAGCATTATTAAAAAAAATAAGAAATTGTTAGTGGAGAGATAATCGCACATCCTTGTACCCGCTGAGCATTCCTCTGACAAAAGCCGAGGTGAGGAGGGAGCTGTGTCTGGTCGGTACGATGTGGAACCTTCAGAGGTGGTGTGCACTCCTCTCTGATCAACCTTGTGATTTTTTTTTTTTTATTTTTTTTTTTGCTGCGAACCAAATTTCCCCGTTGTGGCACAATAAAAAGAATTGAAGTGAACGCTTCCACAGTGGCAGGCTTACCACCCTGAGGTTAGGCAAGAAGAAATTGTGCGTTTGTGGTGGTTACTCATTGTGCAGGGTCATTTAGGTCCCCCACTGTAATCAATAGCAATGTCAGGAGGTGGGATGCACAAGAGAATACTAACAAGAATGGGAGCAGAACAGGAGAGAAGAGGTGTTGGCTGCATGTGTCCGATGTCTTAGCGAGGCGGAGCGGCCCTTTTTGTGCGATGATGGATTTGTTCTCAGATCTGGGCCTTTGAATCCAGACTCGGTTCGCATTGATAAACAGACATTCGACTAATCTTCAGTGCATTAGCTAATCTGAAAACAAGCATCTGATGCTGTCATCGCTTTATGATGAATGTAGCCGTGCACAGCCTTCGCCGTCGTCTGTCTCCTCGGCTGAATTTGCCATTTTGAGGTCATTTTCTCAGCGGTGTTAAATATTTGTTATTTTTCTCTTTTGCGTGTGAAGGTCTTAGCAGCGTTGTTTGGATTAGGAGCATAATAAGGTACGAAGGTCTTACTAAGTTAGAACGTTGAGATCAATTTACACGACGTACGCATCTTTTAGCTCCATCTGCTGGAAATGATTCCTTCCTGTGGGGGCGGGCCTTAAGGCATCAGCTCGTTTTGAATGCCAGCCAGGCTCCGGTCGAACTGCGGCCCCTCTACATGTTAAAATGCGATCCCACTATCTGGATAATGACATCTGATGATGGGACCGGCATTCACACCCTGCATCCTCCTTATATGGATGCTGCCTTCGTTATGATCGCATCTCATTTGCTGGTCCATTACACCGTGACCTTTTTCCTTGTTGCTCTGTGGTCAATCTTCCATCAGTAATCCATTATCTGTCCCGCTTATCCATGTAGGGGTCGCAGCTTGGATGGAGCCTATCCCAGCAGTCATTGGGGTACAGGCTGGACAGTTAGGTACAGGGCTGACCCATACAGACAGACAACTCAGTCACACTCCCATTCACGCCTATGGGCTATTTAGATACTCCAATTCACCTACGCTGGGTGTCTTTGGAGGTGGGAGGAAACCGGAGTACCATGCAGACACAGGGAGAACACGCAAAGGAGCATGGTCGGCACCATGCCATCCTTCAGAAATCACCATCATCATCGTCATCATCATCATCATCTTTATTGTTATTGTATTTGTTCTTGAATAATTGTGACGGAGATCTGCTTATGTGCGCGCGGAGACCAGGCACACACAATAGAGGTGTTGTGTGTATGTGTGTGTGTATGCGTGTGTGTGCGTGTCTGTGTGTGAGAGAGAAAGGGGTGGAGATGGAGAGAAAGGTGCAGAGCATGAAGCTTGACTCTTAAGAAAGAGGCTCAGTGCTACTAGAATGTTTGCTATTCTGGATCAAAACAAAACTAAGTGAAATAATCGAGTCAGCTGATCAAGTTTATCTATCAAATTTATTGATCTCTAACACACGCGAGGCAAACGCAGTGCCACAGATGAAGAGTAATTGTGATCAGCTTTACATCAGTCTTAAGCGGTGTGTGACTGTGTGAGTTTGTTTTGCAAACTCTTGCACAGTGTATCACAAGTGATATTTGTTCGCCCACAGTCAGCTGTGCAGCATTGTTGGCTCTGACGTGCTTTTGTGTCACAGTGACCGGTTACTGTTGGTAGGACAGAAAAAACGTAGCCGAGGGGAATAACAGCTTCTGGCGTGGGAATTTCAGACTCATTCGCACATCTTTACGTAATTAGTGCACCTCTCCAGTGGGCAGATGACCCAAGCCTCAGGCCTTGGACGCCATCTTTAACGGACTCGTCGTCGGCAACCGATCGAATCGGTGTCATTTGGAGACACTTTGTGAGTTTCCTAACTCAGCAAAAATTTTGGCTCTATCCACCATTGCACATTATCGCTCGTCCTTTTTTCCCAGCCTCCCCGTTCCTTTCTCTTTAAATGCAAACTTCTCCCATGCTGCGTTCCAATTACTCCACGCTGTCATAAAGCCGGACCGCGCCGCCTTATCGCTCTGGCAGGAGAGAGAGAGAGAGAGAGGTCTTCAGCTAGGCTTATCAAAATGCTAATGCACTTGAAAGGCAACATTAGTCTTCCCCGAGTAAAGGAAGCTGAAAAGGTGTTATTAAACGTCTGCCTGTTTAATCTTGTAAAAGTGGCACTATCTCCCGTCAGCATTGCCAGATGCTCAGGTGCTGTTTGTGGCACCTTCTTCATTCCCATGCAGGCGCTGTCATTGGGGGTGGGTGCAGAGGAGCCCAATGAAAATTGCACAGCACCCTCAATCATTTTAAGAGCTTTAAAGCGAAAGGAACATCAACAGGAAGTACACATCAGGAAGACAGAATAGAAGCTCAGTCTCGGATGCGTTGAACACAAAGACAAGGGACGTGTCTGAAAATAGACAGGAGGTGGTCTTTGCAAACATTTACGTAACATGTCTGTGGGTGGTGTGTTTTCAAGTGTTGCATTTTATCTAAATGTGGCACAATTGTATTAAACTTTTTTTTTATAAGAAACAGTGAAGATGTGGCTCAGGCTTTGGTGGGCAACGGCAGTGGGAATGGACGTGTTCCTGATGGTTTAGAAGATGCAGGGCGCCATACTCGAAGTAGACACACTGACATATTAGGTCAAATATACCTGTGTTAACATCTTCCATCACGCAGAAAGTATTTTTCTGTGTCATCACACACCTTTCAGGCCCATAGACACGATGTAAAGACACCTTTTGTCTGAAGTAAACTACTGGTAAGCAAGCAATAATCTCCTTTTTCAGCTTTATATGAGTGTTTCTGTACCCGGTGATTTATTTTATCTGGAGAGTATAATGTTGAGGTGAAATGGAGGGGAAATGTGCATAGATTATCTGGTGCAATTGCAAGTTTTGATTTTTATGAAAGATTAAGAATGTGTTAGTGTCACATATTAATGATTTCAGCTCGTCGTGGTTATCTCAGGTCCATGTGATGTGAGGACGGCCTGTGCAAAATATGCAGTGTCGATGCTGATACTGCAGGTCTAAAACAATGTCACGGTAGATCAAGATATGATGTAATCGCTGATTTTTGTCTGGGGCTCAGTGTTGTAGCATAAAAATAAATATAGATCCAAAACAAAATGAATGGAAGACATGAAAACATTTGGTCACATGTTGTGTGGCTTCTCTTGTCATGGTGGCGATGAATGTGACAACACACATTTTTTTCAACTTAATCCAGTTCCCAGGGGGTTATAAGATCCAAATTAACCAGCTAGTTGTGACACGATTAGAGAGATTAGAGTTATCCGATCTTATATTCTGGTTTTCATCGGTCAAATCCTGGGAAATTCAGTGACAGTGACGGTTGCTATGAGACATTGGAGGTTATTCATACAGTAATATACGTTTGTATGGATGGAGTCATGCAAACCATGTTCTGTCATTCATACAGAATCTGTGTCATGTGGCAGTACAGCAGCAGAAACAGAGACACAGTGGCAGTAACAAAAAGCGGCAGGATGCGGTAACACCAAGTCCATATAGGGAGTGGCAGTTCAATTACGACTAACATGACAAAAGTGCCAAGAACACAGGCAAGGGCTGGAAACGGGAAAGAAATAGAAGACTTATGTTTCAATTAATGACACGAAAGCTACGGATGAGACGCATCAAGATCTGGCAGAGAATAAAGGAAAAGGAGCGTTATATAGACAAGTATGTGTGTATACGGGTTTGTTTGTTTGCATCTTGTGAGTGAAAGTGTATAGTATTGCAAAATTTTTCAGTCAAGATGCAAAAAATGTGCACTTGATGTGAACAGCCCCTCAGGCTTATGTAACAAATTTAGCAGACTGTGACATAGTGGCGTCGCTAATTACACCGTGGAAGAGTTATGGAAAAGGACACCAGCTTATCCTTGACTCTCTACATGTATGTCTATATGGGTGGGTATGTAGGAGTTCGCTGATGGCATGATCCAGTCACATGACCTCCCTGAGGGGTAAAGCTGGCGCGTTGCAAAAACATAGGGCATTGTAAATGTCCTCCAGTGCGGCGAGCGGGGTCCCACTGATGTTCAACCCGCTGCAGAGCGTTTGTGTCAACACAGGAACAGCTTGCACACCACGCGGCGATGCTGTATGACAGGATGCTCTCCACTGTGCGGTGATGGAAGGTCACCAGCACCTGCTTGGATAGGCTGACTTTCTAAAGTGACCTCACAAAGTAGAGCCGTTGCCGTGATGAGCTTGATGGATTAGATGGCTGCCCGGGATGGATTGGTGGCCTGTAATGTCGCAGGGTGAGTTTGGGGGGTTGTGTCTCTCAGGCGTTGTCTCGTCGGAGCCTAATCAGGGCCCCGGACTGTTCCTGGAGGAGAACGACGAGCGATGGGAGAAATGAGAGAAAGGTGCGATGAGTCATTTTAAGAGTGTGCACGGAGGGAGGGGTGGATCCCAGCGGAATGAGAAGGGTGCGAGAAGGAATGGATGAATAGGATGAGTGGATGAAGCTAGGAGATAGAGCACTGTCCCTGGGTGGAGGAGTAGATCTGGAAGATGGTTCACAGCTGGATGAGGAAGGTAAGGTAATGAATGGGGAGGGGCAGGGATGAGAGGATGACGGATGTTTAGGGTAAGGTTAACGGTAAGGGAGGATAATGAGATGAGCCGGGTAACCGAGTGTTAGAGGGCGCCATAGATTGGTGTAAGGGAAAGGCTGAGGGGAAAACGGAGAAGGAATTGTGGGAGGGTGAACGGGCGAGGACACGGAGAATGGGTTAGCAATGTTTACGTAGGCGAGACGAGTGATTGGAGGTTAAAGATGGTTGGGGGTGTGATGAGATGCGTGGCTGCTGCTCCTGAAAACGAGTGAACTTATTAACCTCATATGGTGTTGGTGGCAGGGACAGTGAGCAGCGAGTAGAGGAGGGGGCTCAGCATTCGGCCCTGGGGTGCCCCGATGTTCAAAGTCAGCGTGAATGATAAGTGGGATCAGTTTGGGTATCCAGTCCGCTGTTCTGTTGTTCTGTTTTCCGTGATGTTTGATGTTTCATCCTGGCTGGTTCTTGTGTAGGAATGGACGCAGGCCCTGCCAGATGGAGTCTGACAGCCTAATGTGCACTGAACACATTCGAAAAAGTTGGGCATCTCCTCAACTGGCTGTGATGTGTGTGTGTGTGTGTGTGTGTGTGTGTGACTAGGAGAGACCAAGCGAGAAAGCGGAGAGGAACAGCAGGATGCAAAATGGTTCTGCACATCAAAGAGCCGTGGTGTGACACAAACAGAACATCAGAGTCTCTGCCAGCAGAGACCATTGCTAATGCCAGCCTCTATCTCTCTCTCTCTCTCCCTCTCTCCCCCTCTGTGTGTTGTCTGATCTCCATAAGACTCTTACCCAGCTTGCCTGAAGGCTGATACCTTGAAATCCACCCACTCAATAACTGAGTCTTCTTCATCACACACACATCATGGTTTTAGATGATGCAGAGTAATCGTCGGGGCAGCGAGACTATAGTTATATGTTGCACCGCTGCCCAGATGTTCCGTAATGGTTTGGTAATGATCCTTACCATTGCCGGTATGTGTCATGCAAACTAAACTTAAAAACAAAAAGGTGGATCCACAGACCTCTCCTGGTCTGTGGATCCATTCCATCATATCTCCAGCGAGGACTGACATTAAGATTGGTTGCCAGATTTTAGTAAAAAAAAAAATATATTGGGCTTCTCTCCATGTGGATCATCTCAGTGACAACTGGTTCTTTAATCCACAGACTAAAAATAGTCTCTCTCTCTCTCTCTCTCTCTCTCTCTCTCTCGTTTTTGTAGTAATCATGCCATATTCTGTCAGTTTGTGGTCTCAGCAAATAAGATGGGAGAAGTGTTTGGAGGAGTCAGACTTTACATTTTGCATAATTCATCCTTGTGCCATGTCCTAATATTTAGGTAGCCTCCAAAAGTCATGGAAATCATCAGAAAATCAGTTTGAAGGTCTTTCACAGTTTAGTGAATTGTATTGTATAGTGTGTATATGTTAAGTTAAGCAACATAAACTGGTGATGGTTTGCAACACGCTGTCTTTAGGTCATATTCAGCCACTCTGGGCCTCACTCTGTGTGTGTGTTATTTAGTTACCCCGGCTTTATTAACTTTTCCTGTTTTGATTTTCTTGCTCCCAATCCGAGACATTTATGGCTAATGAGCAGACCTATCATTTTTAAAGATCTTCTCTTATCAACATAACACTTATAGAGGATCGTACAGCCTCAGAGCCCTAGACGTTCGATCCTCCGGAGAAGATGATGGATTTAGGATTTAAATTTCAACTTAGTAAAATGATCCCACTGTGCATCTCAATGAGACGATAAACAGTTTTTAACAGACATTGCAAACATTTTATCTTGCTTTAATCTGGTGCCAAAAATATGCATACGTACATAACATGCATACAATGCCAGGTACCCACACACGCAT
>OMNV01021938.1:0-10444 GCA_900303265.1 Brotula barbata | reverse complement strand
AAAGACATCGGCAAATAAAATGTACTTATTAAGTTCGTGTACACACACGAGGACGTGGTGACCCGAGATATGAAATATGAAACGTTACCTCTCCGAAGCACAGCATCGCCCAGACCGGACCTAATGAAGCATCCGGTTGAAAGCTTTTAAACATATTCACAGTCCATCAGGGAGAAAACGGAGAATAATGTGGGTGAGACGACATGATATGATTCAATATTTACTCTGAGCTCTCTCCTCTTCCTCTTCCTCTTCCTCTTCCGAGCACCAATACAGAGCCTGGAACGCCGAGATCCCACTGAATCATATTTCTGACAGCCCGCGCGAATAATTGGTGCAAAATGTTTAAAGCGACCTCAAAATAATGCGGGGCGAAGCGGCGGGAAGGAGAGCGCCGACGGACGCGTAAGCCGCATTCAAATGCACACGGCAGCGGCAGGAGTCGAACCCGTGACCTCTCTCCTATTCAATAATCCGCTCGGTATTACAGGCAAACGGATAAACGCTCACACACACACACACACACACACGCTGACACATCTTCACAAGAGCACAGCACAAAGTGATGGAGCTCCTCCTCTTATATTTGGAGGAGGCCCAACTCATTAGGGTGATTGTCTGGGAAGCGCCTTTGACCACAGATCATGAAGTGCATAATTGGGCCTGGATTTGCAGTGAGAGGGAGAGTGTGTGTGTGTGTACGAGACATTTAAACAGACTTGGTGTTGTCCTTGACGAAGGATGGAAAGAAGATAAATTAAGGTCTTAACTGCGATGCAAAGCTCCACTCCCACATTCATAAAGGCCGAGGATCTCACAGAGTCCTTCTCACGTCGTTATGAACTACAGACTGTGCGTATCGGTGATCTTCGTTCGCCACATACCCACTCTGAGCACTTTCATGACTAAATTGTCTTCTTTTCAATAATTTAGATGATTCTATAGGGGCCCTATTATGCAGATTTTTATTCAAGGCTCTAATCTGAAACCTTTGCTGAGCCTCCATGGACTTGACTGCCCCTTTCTGTGCAGCCCTGCCCTGCACACTGAGTGTAAAAACAGCCTTTATGGCTCCGTCTCTTTAAGGGATCCTTCCTGAAACGTCTCTCTGTTCTCATTGGACGGCTGTGTCGAGTCTGAGTTGGACACGCCCACAGAATTACAAACCACAGATGTTGGACAAACGGCTGCTTGCTGCCCTCGTTCGTTTTGCGCGTGTCTGCGTGTGCGTTCCAGGCTGACGTCAGATCTTAGGGAAGTTCACGACCAATGGATTTTTATCACCTGATACATTTTTATTGGTACTTTGTAACTATTTATCTTTAAAAACCCCATAAGATCCGAGGCTACAAACCGAGAGCAGCACGGGGACGAAACAGGAAGTGACGCGGTCGCACGATCACGCAGCAACTCACGCAGACAGGAAGTTCAGGTTTTCGTTGTTTTGTCCTGACATTAAGTTCCCTGTAGGTTTTTTTGTGCGTCTGGGCTAAATCTTGTGCAGATGTGACTTTTATTTTTGAAGTTTGAGCTGTTTTTAATCAAATGGAGTTATCGCTCTGTGGACTTTTTCCAGGCCAACAGCACCACTCAGTGGACATCACAGGTACTGACCTGTGTTGTTGTTCAACCGTAAGTCAGACACTCGTTAGGATTTGGAGTTTTTTAGGGATCATTGATATTTTAAGAGCGACGAGAAAGATATCACGTCGTTAAAAACGACATTTGTTTTCATTTAAAATACGTCTTGCGTCGATGAAGAAGCCCCAGAACGTCAACAAACGCGACTCGAGCAGCGTGGAACAGCGTCCAGCGTTCGTCTGGTGTCCGACGTCGAAATGGATGATGCCGTTTTCCGTCCGGCCTGATGGACGCGAGGCAGAAACGACACTTTAAAGATCAAAATCAGCAAGACGGACGTGTCTGTTCGCCATCATCTCCTGACATAAACACGTCTCCGTCTGTTCCTGTTTTATAAACGACAACAACGAGGCAACGGGGGAGGACGGAGGAGGAAATGGAAAGAGGTACAGAGAAATAAAGAGGAGCAAACAGTGACATAGAGAGATGAGGAGTTAATGAAAGAGGCTTAACGGTGCCGCGACGCCACTTCACACTCCGACAGGCGTCTCGGCACCTTCGTACGTTTATGTTGTAATTATCTGCATCATTGAGGTTGATTGATTGGTCTAATAAGACACACATGGCACCGATTTGAACAAAGAGACCAATCTGCGACGGCTCGCGTTGGCGCCCACGAGCCCCTTCGTCTCCTCGACTCGAGCTGCGGTGAGCGAACGCCGTCGTCGGAGCGAAATCGCGTCGAGATCTCAGACGCACGGCGTTTCTGTTTGGACTTTTTCGGGACGAGCGACGACAGAATTTGTTACTGTAATTGACGGAAACAGGAACGTTTATGGAGGGAGGAAGGTGTTGGGAGGTAGAGGAAGAGGTTTGCTGCAGTCGTTCTGAACCGGTGATGGGTCTTAAACGTCACACGTCAACACGGAATTGGTGTTCTCGCTCTGGGAAAAAGTTTTGGGAATGAGCCGTCAGGAGGAAAGAAGGAGATACTGGAGGGGGACCAGGTATCGTCCAGACGTCGTCCCTCCGTCCGTCTTCGGTTTAGCTCATTTTTATGCAGCACCTCCAGCTAACTAATGGCTGTATTCAATAAAAGCCATTTAAATAAATGGAGCACGTGGCTAAGTGGTGGAACCGTGACACCAGCAGCCGGCCGTGAAATCCAAATGTTCAGCCTGGAAAATGAATTTCTATAGACGAACAATTGTGGCAGCAGAACTGATTTACAAACAGCAGATTATGTATCATGAAAACAAGACGGCTTTCAGGAGCAAACCGGCTGGGAGTAAAGAGCTATAAATACACACACACACTCACACACACACACACACGTCAAAAACAAACGCCGTCCAATGGAAACACACGACACAAACCGGGGAAGACGGAGGAAGAGGAGGATGCAGCAACAAACAATCAGGTCGGTGATTGTCTGTTGCTCCAAATTTCATGGTTTTGGTTTGCTGTCATCAGCAGCACAGAGTCCACGGTGGATCCGAGCCATCTCCACCCATCCGTTATCTCTTCCACCGATCCGTTCTGTGGGGCTGCAGTCACGGGCCTTAAATTCTCTTTAATACTCATGAGGACCACGGTCTGGTCCACGGAGATCACCGTGGAAACATCCGGGCCACCGAAGGTCTCGGCTACACCACTCTTCGTCGGGACACGTCCAACCCAGGAAGAAGCCGAACTCTTTGAGGCGCTGGAGTCCAGGACGCCGCAGCGATCGTCTGGGCCGAGGCCTAGAGGAGGATCCAGTGTGTTTTCTCCTTCCTGTCCTCTACGAACTCTCTGAGGACTCATCAGAGTGAAGAACATTACAGGAAGGATGCAGCAAATCATTAGCATTAAACGTAGCACACGCCCATTCCAATCCGCCGCGACCTTGGCTGGAAGAATGATCGTCGCAGTATAAACGCACAGAAACAAAGCGACACACGCGCATGTTCCAACGCCACCACGAACACGCCGCACACGGGCGCGCCCGACTACACGCGGCTACGTGGAGGCTCCGTCCGACCGCGCAGCCGTCACCCGCGGAGAACGAACCTCGCCGTGGGCGATCAAAGGCGCCATAAAGCGGGACGAGCACGCGTACGGGAACGCCTCGCCTTTACGGGAGCGGAGCCGAGACGAGGGCCTGAAGGGTGAACGGGTCACAGATTACCTGTGGCGGTAAAAAAGGGACGAACTAACAACAGGAGCCTTTCTGCTCCACGGGTGGCGCGGGAACGCCGGAGCCTCCGATCGGACGTCACACGAGATTGATGAGCGACACGAGCGCCGATCTGCTGCGAGCGTGAAGACGGTAAAACCTTCGGGCGGGGGAAAATAAAGAAAAACGCTTGTTTGGCACTTCTTCAATGTGTGTGAACACACGGGACGGAGAGACGATGAACGGAGCGGACACACGGTCACGCATGGACGGCGGCCAATCTTGAAGGACCCGACACGAGAGAGTAAATCACACACACACACACACACACACACACACACAGCCGTTAGAGGAGGAGGAGGAGGGTGACGGAGAGAGGCGGGGTTAGAAAGGGGTAAGGAAGCTCAAGTAGTTTGGAGGAAGAGGACACAGGGACAGGAAACAGGAAATACAAACAGAAATACACAAACAGAAACATACAAACAGAAACACACAAACAGAAAGACACAAACAGAAACACACAAACAGAAACACACAAACTGAAACATACAAACAGAAACACACAAACAGAAACACACAAACAGAAACACACAAACAGAAACACACAAACTGAAACATACAAACAGAAACACACAAACAGAAACACACAAACTGAAACATACAAACAGAAACACACAAACAGAAACACACAAACAGAAACATACAAACAGAAACACACAAACAGAAACACACAAACAGAAACACACAAACTGAAACATACAAACAGAAACACACAAACAGAAACACACAAACTGAAACATACAAACAGAAACACACAAACATAAACATACAAACAGAAACATACAAATAGAAACACACAAACAGAAACACACAAACTGAAACACACAAACTGAAGAGTAACATTTCTGTCGTTGCAGCGTCTTCATCAAACTCTCTGAATTTCTCCTGCTCAAGACGGAAACACACACGATGAAAAAACTCCAGAGGGTCGCAGGACTGAGTGTGTCCGAGATGACACCCTGTAGTAACAAAGTGTCTCTTACATCTTCAATTTGATCAGATTTTATTTTTGGAGGCCCTAAAATGAACTTTCATTCATTCTTATGATAAAAGATAAAAAGAGCAAAAGTAAGAACAAACCAAAAACGACACAAAATCAAACATGAACAGACAGAACATGCGTCCACTGTCACCCGTCCACCGTCCACCGTCTACAGGATTACAGACTGTTGATTGATCATTTTGGGTTCTGAGACTTCCTGCATCCTGTCCTGCACGTTAGAGGGAGGGGGTGCAGCGAAGTCGTTAAAGTCTGGCAGCCCTCGTAGTTTCTTTAGAGTGAATAATGAGCCGCAGCAGTCCAGGCGTGATGAAATAAAAGCATGAATTATGGACTCTGGGGGTTAAACGGAGGACTGAGGGACCCACTTTATAGATCTTTCCACGTTGGTACAAACTGGAACCAGACGAAGGTTTTACATGTTCCCTAAGACCGAGGCCAAGAGCTACATCTGAGGAACGGCAGGCGGTTTGAGACTGAAGATGAGGATTGACCCGCCGCTTTGAACCACTTCAGAAACTCAACAATTCTTCCCAAACAGACCGAGACCATCATCGTTCCCAGACTAACTTCTCTCTCCGGACTCCAGCTGGTGGTTTTATCTGTGAATGGGACTCGGCTCGTCGAAGCCCGGTCCAACTTTTCGCACCACCTCCAACAGGACTACAGACAGCCGCATTAGTCTCCATCTCGGGTCCACTTTCATGCACGGCATTTCAATCGTACCCGTTCGCCGCTTTATCTGTTGTTGGGTAATTGCCGGGTAGAAATGGTTCTAAGAACAATTTAGCACAAAATTGCCCACTTTGTGGTAAACACATTACACCCCAATTACGACTTTAGGTTGACACCGATTCACTCACCTGTGTGTGACTGCACAGACGGTGATTACTCGGCTACTTAGCAGCAGAAAGCACTCCGTTAACGTAACGTGTCTGCCGCGCTTTCCGTTTTGACGAATGACTCACGATGTAGACGAGCATCAAGAAATATACGGTGAGGGATGAAAACACCGAGAGGACGTTTAAATGGTTCAATCGACTTTGAAGCAGTTTCTCTGGGTGGAGGAAACCGGAGAAACCCACGCAGACACAGGGGACAACGTGGAGACCCCTCCCCCTCCCCTCCACTCCCCTCCTTCTCCCCTCCGTACTGGTTTAGGGGGCGCATCGGACCGAGCAGCAGAGTTACTGAATGAATGAATGAATGTTTCACTTGAAAGAATCAACACAGTCTCCTCTGGATCATGGTGGTGGTTCCGTCTTAGCAGCCTGGATAAATGACGAAAATGCACTTTTCATACCAGATGGAGTTCGTAGTGGTCCAGGTCCAGAGGCGTGGAGACCTCTCTGCTGCCACCTTGTGGTAACACAGACCAATGACTCTGAGTGGTTATCTATGGCCGAAACATAAGGCTGAAAACATCTCTGATCCAGATCCTCCTCAAAATCTACTATAGGGTTCTCTGACCCACAAACTACTAACACACACACACACACACACACACACACACACACACACACACAAAGGGAAACACTTAACCTCATTGGCAGCGGTAATGAGTGGCATTTATGGACTCATCCAAATATCTATCAAATTTAGTGATTAGTTTGGTGATTAGATGAAAGAGGTGACAGTGAAAAAAACCGTTACGACGGTCTGGATTGAATTATCCTGAACTAGAAAAACGCAGAGGAAAAAATTGGATTCTGTGCCTCACGGTTTAAGAGTTTTGAGCCAAATTGTAAAGTGCTTTTATAAAAGGCCACATGCTCGCCCTATTCAAAGCGAAAACTAATCAGTTCTTCCTTGGCCCGCGGCCCAACTCTCCTCTGACTTCCAGTAAAATCAGGAAAGTACTTTCTGAGGTACACAACTAACTAACAGACAGATGGGAGCCAGAGCAAGACCTGCTGTGGCAAAAGTAATCAACCAGAGTCCTCAAGGGGCAAACCTGAAACAATCCACACATCCAACACCCCCACACCAGACACGCCGGTCCATCCTGTCCCATCCCACCCGTGGGAGGAGGATACACAGCCGAGCCTTTACCGCCGTTCCACTGTGGGCTGACAACTTGTCTACCCGGACCTCCGCTTAGCCCTGGCCTCCTGCCTGAACTACATCAACCCTCCTCCTGCTGGGTTTGTGCAGGTTTAGTAAAGTTCACTTCTGACATCTTTTAACGTCGGTCAGAATAAAAATCAAGACCTATTTCAGAGTTTGTCACCCATCAAAACCACCGGGACGTTTCTTCTTTCCCGCCGTCGTACCGTTAAGACTTTAACGGCTCCATTGGCAGAGCTGATCCTGGACTGGTCTGATCCCCGAACCAGACTACGGGTTTTATCTTACTTGGTTGCACTGAGATTATATTGAGTTTTTTGACTTATTTATTGTACTTCTTGATTTCATTTGGAATACGATTTAAAACTACGTCAGCATGTTAAAACCACCAGGTAAGAAAAAAAAAAAAGATTTGAGGAAAAAAATTGATGTTCTCTGAGAAAAAAACTCCAAAAAATAGTGGTATTTACACCGACTTCTAAACTACTAAATAAACGTACACCGGTGTGGATATGCGATATGTGGTTTGGATGTGAGCTCGCACATGCGTGTTTGCAAATTTGCATTTTTTTCTCTCAAATTTGTAACTTTATCACGTCAGAGATTTTGGCTCTGTATTTTTTTTCATTATTTTTTTACCTACTGTGGCTCTAATCCGCCCTCGTATAAAAGAGTGTTTTGAACAGTGTTGTATAAATAAGGCATTACCTTTGATTGAGTCGTACTTTGTTGACACGGCAGCGACCGAATACTTTCAGGGCGCGTTTATCAAACCAAGTAAAGGTTCACAATTAAATGCAACACATGTAAATAAACACGACAAACAAAATCAACACGTAATAATATCACATATTCAACCCCGAGGCAGCCACATTTTTATCCTCAAACAGGAGGCGAGTCCATAGATTTCCACGGTGCAATAAATACGAGCCATAAACACACACACACACACACACACACACACACACACACGCACACACGCATCCCACTGAAGCACCTATTATATTATTAAACTGCTGAGAGGGTGTTTTTCTTGCGTGGTTATTTAGTTTATCACTTTATGTTGTAGCTCTTTTCTTCACAACGCTCTAAATTATCGGTTTTCCTTGTTGACGCTTGAGGAAAAATCGTTTTTTTTCTTGCACAGCTGCACTTATTATGGGATGTTATTTTTGAAAGAAAAACAAAGAAACTGACCGTTCCGAGAGAACGCAGTCAATCAGAGATAAGAGGAGGGCTCTGGAGGAATCAGTCGGGTGGATCCCAAACACGCGGTTATTAGAGTTCACAGGGAGCTCACGGAGTGAACCACACACGGACGCACCGGCTCTAAAGGAACCTAAACCCGGGAGTCCGACCGGAACTCTTTGACGGCGGCGGCGGCGGCCTCGGCTGCTTTGTTTGTGTTTGAACTGAGCCCCAGAGCTCCTCCGCTCCACGCCGTCAGACAGCTTGGAGGATGTGCGAGGGCGCTCCGAAGATCCACTGTTTGCTCCGGAGCTTTCCTCCCACAGTCGGGGTGTGTGTCGCTCTCTCTCTCCCACAGAAGATTGGATACCGTTTCCGTACGGCCACGAAGGATTCCACACAGACTCAAAGCGTTTCGATCCGGTGCGACGGCCTCGCCGCTCTGCTTTTGACTGTGACAGTGACCGATCGATGCTATCGGGGACGACAAAAAACTAATCTGTTAGGTCAGGTGGCGGTGAAAATCCAGAGGGAGGGGGAGGACACGGTCTCTGTGGATCAGAAGAATCAGAGACCGAGAACGACGGGACGCTTTCCAGGAAGGAAGAGGAAGAACCACGACAAAACCTGAGCCCCGCCCACTGGCTCCTCGTCACTGGCCACGTGGTATTTGGACCAACGAAGCACGCCGTGGTCGTCGCGAGCGATCGACCTCCGTCCTCCGACTCAGATCGCGTCCTGTTTAGGATTCAGTGGCAAACAGAAGCAGCGGGAGGCGGAGAGGCGAAGAGCTCAGGAGCGAAGAGCCCGAAATAGTTCGGCACAAACACGCATATTTATCCAAGACGCCGAGACCTGACAGGATGAAGAATGGAGAGTCTCTGACTTTACACCTCAGAGTATGAATACCATCATCCTCCACGCATCGCATGAACACATCAGCTCTAAAAAGAAAAGGAGCTCCATTTGGAGTAGATTAGAGTCTCGGAGCGCCACGCCACGCCACGCCACGCCACGCCACGCCACGCCACGCCACGCCACGGACAGCGTGGAGTGGAGAGTAGAATAAGGAAAATGATGCACGTGTGTGTGTGTGTGTGTGTGTTTACAAAACAATACGGTGAAAAGAACACAGCGAGAATCGGCGGTTGCCATGGTTTCGGTCAATTACTCTCGGATTTGCGCCGTTTGCTAACGACAGCGTCCCCGTGTTCCCGCCGCGTTTGATCTTTGATTTTGTAGAAAACTTTACCACAAAGCTTCGCGTTTACCTGCCGCACATCACAGCGACGCCCCACGCGCTCGTCAGATCTCAGACGTCACGAGCCGCCGTCGGACCGCGCGCGCTACGGCGACGGTGCTTTCATCTTTGTCTTCCTGACCTTCGTCGGTCCATTGTCTCGTCTCGTCTCGTCTTTAGATGTAAAGATTTTTCTAACTGCCGTTTCTGCGACACTCTAGAGCTCCTCTTTAATGTTTCCCTCTGATGTTTGTTCTGCTGGAAACTTTTCTCAAAGACTTCAGCGTGCAGGAGACTACAGAGGCGGCGTCGACTCGTGAACGCCCGTCCAGGCTGACTAACCTTCGTCGTTCCCGAACCTTCGCGTCGACGCTCCGTCGAAAAACCACGTTTTCCTTCGCCTGCCAGAACAGAACACGTCTCAAGTCAAAAACACACACGTAGATGAAGTGTTTACACGTAGCATCAACTCTGCTGACGCCACGGAGGCTCCACGCCAAAACGTGAAGCACGTCAACGTGAGTGAGGTCAGGACTGGAGCGACGGGCCGGGAGTGACGGGAGTCAAAGGAGTCAAAGGAGTTTGGGAGGCGACTTCCATTTCCACCTCCAGTGAGACGTGGCCGTCCTTCATCCACGGAATGGAGAGAACATCACGACGTCTGAAAGAGAGAAAGGCAACGGTCACAAAGATAAACTAAGAGCAAACAGGACTGAAACGGGACAGGACTGAAACAGGACAGGACTGAAACGGGACAGGACTGAAACAGGACAGGACTGAAACAGGATAGGACTGAAACGGGACAGGACTGAAACAGGACAGGACTGAAACGGGACAGGACTGAAACAGGACAGGACTGAAACGGGACAGGACTGAAACAGGACAGGACTGAAACAGGACAGGACTGAAACGGGATAGGACTGAAACGGGACAGGACTGAAACAGGATAGGACTGAAACGGGACAGGACTGACACAGGACAGGACTGAAACAGGACAGGACTGAAATGGGATAGGACTGAAACGGGATAGGACTGAAACGGGACAGGACTGAAACAGGACAGTCATTGTAGCATTTTGGAATCCAGACAATACGTTCAGCTTTCATCATGTGTAACGTCGGCATCCAGAGGAAGAATAATAATCCACAGG